>JALXJV020000021.1:2332261-2398817 GCA_024633595.2 Lepomis macrochirus
ATTGTAGATGTCATTTTGTCACCATGACAGGAGGTTTAGAAAGAAAGGTGAATAAAGACATCAGGAACTTCCAGCTGCTCCGGTTTCCTCACAGCTCACCAGGCTGCTTCCTGGTGTCTTTCTTATGAAGAGAAACCAGGAGTGAAAGAAGCAACTTCTGATTGTACAGATACTCTACGCTACATTTCTGAAACTCATTGAAATGACTTTATATTGTATTTAAGTGCAGTAGTTGAGTAAATGTTAGGTTATGCGTCTCCATCACTGGAAGATTCAAATCTAAGACTTCAGTCATTTATAGCAAATGTTTACTGAAAAGCTCTGCTGTTAACCCGAGCAGCGTTTAGGATCCAGCTGAGAGGCCTAATGGACATAAATCAACCAGCGTGATGAGCAAAGGCACAGACTTGACCCACGGCAGGGGCGTGAGCGGGACGCTTCCAGCTACTGTAATAATAATTTCATTAAACATTTTAAAACATTTTAAGGCAGCAGAGCTGCGGTCTGAGTGAGAGGGCGCCGGTCCGAGTCAGCCAGCTCTCCCGTTAAGGGTCACTTCCACTCAGAAAAACCACCTGAGCAGTGCTGGCTGGGGTTTGCTTTTATTTTGTTAGAGTAGCTGATGGTGCTTTATTGGCTGTGGCTGAAGTCACCCGAGATCACAATGAGGGCGAGGCCGACGTCGGGTCGGCAGGGGCGGAATGTAAACAGCAAAAGTGAATCTCACAGAGCAGAAACTGTTTGTCTGTCTATCATTACGTATCTACAGAAACAGTGATTCATCTGTCAGTTGTTTCTTCTAATAATTAGTGTGCATGTGTCGTCTTCTCTCATCTTCAGAGCAAACAGCCTTCTGCATAGATTTTACATGCAAGTGCAGAAACATGACTCCAGACGATCAGCAATATCCTGTGCAGATAGTTTAAGCCGTCGTAAAAGCTGTCGTGGACTGCAACTGAGTTTCTTGTTGTGACTACGAGACCCACAACCGGGGCCGGATATAGGCATGGGCAAGGAGGGGCAATGCCCCCCCAAATGCCATTACTGCCCCCCCAAACGTGATGGCATGCAAAGATCCCAAATTTAAAAATTATTTCAAGAAAAATGGTCAGAGTGAGCTCTCTGCTCTCTATCCCTCATTCAAAGTAGCTACTGATTGGAAGATGCATAGGGAGGCGTGGCCAGTCGCTTCACCGGCTTGTGGTGAACCTGCTGAGCAGTGTTGCCAACTTATTTTAGCGACTTTTCAGACCCCTTTAGCGACATTTTTTCAAAAGCGACTAGCGACAAATCTAGCGACTTTTGGACAAACCTTAGCAACTTTCAAAATTCCAAATATTGCCAGTACTGCAAGTGTGAGGTCTTACTTCCCGCTTCGTCTGTTCAGTCAGTGAGCGGCTGAGAGGAGCAGCACACTCCGTTGACTGCACGCCAGCGAACATAGACATGAATGAGCTGCGCATGTGCACGCTGTGTTAGCAGGAACCAATCAGTGATCACATAGCAGCTGTCTTCTCCTTTGTTTTAATCTTTTTACAGTCTATGGTTTTAATTCAAAACATTTAATTTGACCGTTTTCTCTTGGCATGCGTGCAGCGCGCTTATATTCACTAGTGCTGAGCTTCACGTTTCAGTCAGTCACTGCAGAGCGGAGCACTCAGACACACTGTCGTCAGCTGAGCTCAGCCCCTGGTTTGAGTTTCCTTCGCCGTCAGTCACTGAAATTCTTTGGTTACTCTTTCTGTAAGCGTGTTCTCATTCCCTCCATATCTCTCTATCGCTTTCTCTTGTAATTTGCACCGAGTGGCGACTCGAAGTCGAGTATCGCCCGATTTCTGGTTGCTAAAGCTAGCACTGGCAGCAGCAACGAGGCTGCTAGGGCATTAGCTGCAGCAGAGACCGAATCCCCCGTCGTTCCCAGCCCACCCGTGGCTGTTGCGGATGAATACAACATCGGCTTAAACACTGAAGCACCGTCACAACCCATAGCTCTAATTTTCCCCAAACGTAATTTTGGCAAGAGCTCCCGCTCATTCTGCCCAGGTTGGTTTCGTGGGAGACCATGGCTCTAATATTCAGCAAAGCTTGATGCTGCTTTTGTTTCCCGTGTCAGAAATTTGGGGGGAACAATGATAGGGATTTGGTTTTCACAAAACAAGGATTTACTAATTGGAAAACTGCATTGGAAAAGGACGAGGGACTCTCAAAGCACGCATCAAGTCAATGCCACATAAAAAATGCTAAAGCCACAGGGGAGACCATTTGTAATTTAATAGGGCCCACACAAATGGAAAAAAATAGGTATTATATTAAAACAATTGGAGAAGTAGTTCAGTTCCTATCAGTAAATGAACTTCCACTTCGTGGCAGTGTGGAAAGTTCAAATGATGATGATTTCTCTGCAGGACTGTTCTTAAAAATGGTTGACTACACACTGGCAAAGGACCCCAAATTTAATGAAATTAACAAACACATCCCACCAAATGCAAAATTCTCACAACATACAAAATGAAATGATTGAAACACTGGACAAAATGGTATTAAATCAGATAAAAGGTAATTATGACACAGCAGATTATGCTGGGTTTTGCATCAAAAGTGACGGAACGAGGGACAGATGTAATGTGGAGAATCTGTCAATCATGGTTAGATTTGTCTGTAAAGGCAAAGGTTCCAGAGGAACACCTGATTGGCCTGCTTGACCTCAGTCAGTTAAATGCTGAATTTATTACCACACAAATTCTTGAGCGTCTTTCTGACTCAGGCTATACTGCAGCTGAAATTATCAGTCAGTGCTATGATGGAGCTTCTGTCATGAGTGGGGTCAGGGGTGGGGTTCAGGCCTTATTGCAAAAGAAGGTAGGGAAGGATTTTCCTTAATAAGGAATATCCTTCCCTACCTTCTTTTGCAAGTAGTGTCAGGAAGGGCATCCAACATAAAACCTATGAGATAAATCAAATGGATCAAAGGAGCTGATAGATTAGAGCTGGGCGATATAGGATTTTTTCATTTCACAATATATTTTTTCATTTCTGGCCATATCGATATATATCACAATATAAATCAAATCACTATATTTGTCAAATTTAAATGTTCCGTTAAATGACTTGCCCCCCCTGATATTCTACCTGCACCCCCTAGTGGGGCTGGCTGAATCCGGCCCTGCCCACAACATAATATACAGTCCCCTCCAACAGTATTGGAACGGTGAGGTAAAGTCCTTTTGTTTCTGTTGTTCACATCTAGATGTGTTAAACAGCTCAGGACAGACCAACGTTTGTATCAGACCACAGCTTTCTTAGGTGAGCAAAACTATTGGAACATGTGGCTGACAGGTGTTTCTTGTTGCCCAGCTGTTGCCTTTTAGGTTGACTGTCCAAACATTAAATAGCTCTGCATCACTAGTCTAAGTTTCCATCCTTGGTTCAAACCTATAAAGACTGTATTTCCTGTTAAAGAGGACAAACCAACATGCAGAGCAGAGAGCTGTCTGTGGGAGAAAAGCAAGCCAGTGTCAGGCTGAGAAAAGAAGGAAAATCAAACATCGGGCAGAGCAAGCACAACAATGTGGAACGTCCTGAAAATGAGAGAAACTACTGAGCAACAGACGTCCAACAGTATCTGATGACATCAGGAAGTGACATCACCAACGGGGTGAAGGTATCTCAGTCCACTGTTGGAAGAAGACTCAGAGAGCAGAAATATAGAGGCCACACCACAAGATGCAAAGCACTTGCAAAGAAGCACAGAGATGAGCCGCAAAAGTCCTGGAACACAATCTGATGGACTGATGAGAGCAAAGTGAAGGAAAGGCCAAAGTGTGGAGAGAGAAAGGAAGTGCTTCTGATCCAAAGCTACGAGCTCATCTGTGAAGCCTGGTGGAGGTAATGTCACGGCTGCTTCTGGAACAGGCTCAGTATATTTATTGATGATGGAACTGATGATGGCAGCAGCAGCAGAATAAACTCAGAAGAGGACAGAAATATTTTATCTGCCAATTTACGGAGAAATCTATTGAAACTAGTCGGGAGGAAGTTTTTCATGCAGCAGGACAACGAGCCAAAGCTCACTGCCAACAAAACAAAGGACTTCATCAGGGGAAAAGGTTTAGACTGGCCAAGTCAATCAGCTGACCTGAACCCAACAGAGCTGCATTTCACCTCCTTAAGAGTAGACTGAAGGGAGAAACAAACAAGAACTGAAAGAAGCTGCAGTAAAAGCCAGAATAGTATCACAGATGACGAAAGCAACAGTTTGGTGTCGATGGGTCGCAGGCTTGAGGCAGTTATTGGAAGCAAGGGTTATTCCACCAAATACTAAATGTTATTTAAGATTATTTGTTCCTTTACTTTTGCTGTGGTCTAATACAAACGGTGATTTGTCCTGAGCTGACGTGAATACAGGAAATAAAAGCTGAAATCCTGAACTCTTGTCTCATCTTTTGATCTTAAACCCAAATGTCTTCAGTGAACAACAGAAACAAAGGAATCTGCCTTACTGTTCCACTACTGTTGGAGGGGACTGTATGTCATTTTGTCACTGTAACAGGAAGGTTAGGAAAGAAGTTGAAGAAACTTGAGATATTAGGCACTAAGAAGGAGGAGGAGGAGGGAATTAATAAGGTGTAACCAGAAGCGACCAGATGCAAACTTGCACATGCAAATCTACAGGGAAGGGAAAAGGCAATCAGAACACCACACCCAAAACACGAGTCAAACCAAGGTTACCGTGGAACCTCTCAGGCCTTTGCATACGCAAATCCACAGGGAAGGGTGTTTGTTACAGGTGAGCAGTCCATAAATCCAGATACAGAATATACTGTATGTGCAAAACCAAAGGAAACAAGGGGTAACTGGCTACGAGAGACACGAGACATGGAACACGGCAAACCAAAAAAACACAGTGTAGAACAAGAGACAGCCAACCACTTAAATACACAGGTGGGGTGAACACACATCATTCAGGTGAAACAATCAGTGAGACACACAGGAAGTACAACAGGACAGGGACACTAGGGGCAGACAAACTACAAAGTAATACAGGAAACATGAAACAAACACACCCGACACTCCAGAACTGTGATAGCACCCCCCCCCCAAGGAACAACACCTGGTGTTCCAAAAACATAACAACCAGAACAGAAAATGCAAACAAAACACCACACCCAAAACACGAGTCGAACCAGGGTCACCATGGAACCAGGGACCAAAAACAGCTAAATAAATTATAGTTCAAAACACGAACCGGGGTCAGCAGGAAATGTCAGGTCGACAGCGAAGATTACAACTTTCCGGAGGCCGAGCAGGAGGCAGTCGACAAGGGCAACAAACCTCTGGAGGTTGACAGCGAAGGTGAAACCCCTCAGGCATCCAGCGGCGAGGGTGTGGCCTCTCCGGTGACCAGGGCCAAAGTCAAACTCGTGAACTGCAGGCTGCTGTACTTTAGCAAGATCGTGGGCAGTAGCGGTTCAGGAGTGTTTGGAGGCTGTTTTTGTTCAGCAGTGTCTGAGGGGGGCTGCAGCTGTAACCCAGTGTTTCACCAAGAAAGGGGGGCAGCCTTTAGTCTGAGTGGTGTTAACCTGTTGGCTTTATGTCCACAGTGAAATAAGCTAGCTAGCTACAGACTAGTGTTAGCCTACATTTCATCAACGTTTAATCAGTGCAGGGAAACGTTTAGCAAGATGTTCATGTTAAATCATTTTAGCAGACTAACAACAGATGAGTCAGCAGCAGCCCAGTCTGCCCAGAACTGGAACATTTCATTGGCATTAAAGGAACCGCTCTAAGCTGGTTTAAGTCCTATTTATCAGATCGATTTCAGTTTGTACATGTTAACGATGAGTCCTCCATGCATACCAAAGTTAGTCATGGAGTTCCACAAGGATCTGTGCTCGGACCAATCCTCTTCACTTTATATATGCTTCCTTTAGGCAAAATTATCAGGAAACACTCCATAAACTTTCACTGTTATGCAGATGATACTCAGTTATATCTATCGATCAAGCCAGTTAGCTAAGCTTCAAATGTGTCTTCAGGATGTTAAAACCTGGATGACCTGCAATTTTCTAATGTTAAACTCAGATAAAACTGAAGTTATTGTTCTGGGGCCTAAGCACCTCCGTGACGCATTATCTAAAGATATAGTTTCCCTGGATGGCATTGCCCTGGCCTCCAGCACCACTGTGAGAAATCTCGGAGTTATCTTTGACCAGGACATGTCGTTTAACTCTCACATTAAGCAAATTCCAAGGACCGCCTTTTTTCACCTACGTAATATTGCAAAAATCAGGAACATCCTGTCTAAAAATGATGCAGAAAAACTAGTCCATGCATTTGTTACTTCTAGACTGGATTACTGCAATTCCTTATTATCAGGCTCTTCGAAAAAGTCCATTAAGACTCTTCAGCTGATCCAGAATGCTGCAGCACGTGTTCTGACAGGAACCAGTAAAAGAGATCATATCTCTCCTGTCTTAGCTTCTCTGCATTGGCTTCCTGTAAAATCCAGAATAGAATTTAAAATCCTTCTTCTCACATACAAAGCTCTTAATGGTCAGGCACCATCTTATCTTAAAGAGCTCATAGTACCTTACTACCCCACCAGAGCACTGCGCTCCCAGAATGCAGGGTTACTTGTGGGCTTCTGTAAATAACTTCAGAGTACGGTCTAGACCTGCTCCTTGTGAGATAACTGTTGTTGCCGGTCCGAGTCAGCCAGCTCTCCTGTTAAGGGTCACTTCCACTCAGAAAAACCACCTGAGCAGTGCTGGCTGGGGTTTGCTTTTATTTTGTTAGAGTAGCTGATGGTGCTTTATTGGCTGACGTTGCTGATCATTGAACTTTATTGAAATTCACCAGGATCAGCTGCCTCTGTTATTTCTGTATGTGATGTAATACCAGCTGGTTCTGACGCTCAGAGCTCAGATTCAAACGTCACTGTCCACCTTATCAATGTGACAGAGGGTTTAAATATCGGCTTTTAAAGGTGCAGACCCCTTGTTGAACATTTGGTTAGTGATCCCAGATTCCAGCTTGGTGCTTCATATTTATTCTTTTTGTAATATTAATAACTTAAACCTAAACCTAAACGTGAATACAGGAAATAAAAGCTGAAATCCTGAACTCTTGTCTCATCTTTTGATCTTAAACCCAAATGTCTTCAGTGAACAACAGAAACAAAGGAATCTGCCTTACTGTTCCACTACTGTTGGAGGGGACTGTATGTCATTTTGTCACTGTAACAGGAAGGTTAGGAAAGAAGTTGAAGAAACTTGAGATATTAGGCACTAAGAAGGAGGAGGAGGAGGGAATTAATAAGGTGTAACCAGAAGCGACCAGATGCAAACTTGCACATGCAAATCTACAGGGAAGGGAAAAGGCAATCAGAACACCACACCCAAAACACGGTCAAACCAAGGTTACCGTGGAACCTCTCAGGCCTTTGCATACGCAAATCCACAGGGAAGGGTGTTTGTTACAGGTGAGCAGTCCATAAATCCAGATACAGAATATACTGTATGTGCAAAACCAAAGGAAACAAGGGGTAACTGGCTACGAGAGACACGAGACATGGAACACGGCAAACCAAAAAAACACAGTGTAGAACAAGAGACAGCCAACCACTTAAATACACAGGTGGGGTGAACACACATCATTCAGGTGAAACAATCAGTGAGACACACAGGAAGTACAACAGGACAGGGACACTAGGGGCAGACAAACTACAAAGTAATACAGGAAACATGAAACAAACACACCCGACACTCCAGAACTGTGATAGCACCCCCCCCCCAAGGAACAACACCTGGTGTTCCAAAAACATAACAACCAGAACAGAAAATGCAAACAAAACACCACACCCAAAACACGAGTCGAACCAGGGTCACCATGGAACCAGGGACCAAAAACAGCTAAATAAATTATAGTTCAAAACACGAACCGGGGTCAGCAGGAAATGTCAGGTCGACAGCGAAGATTACAACTTTCCGGAGGCCGAGCAGGAGGCAGTCGACAAGGGCAACAAACCTCTGGAGGTTGACAGTGAAGGTGAAACCCCTCAGGCATCCAGCGGCGAGGGTGTGGCCTCTCCGGTGACCAGGGCCAAAGTCAAACTCGTGAACTGCAGGCTGCTGTACTTTAGCAGGATCGTGGGCAGTAGCGGTTCAGGAGTGTTTGGAGGCTGTTTTTGTTCAGCAGTGTCTGAGGGGGGCTGCAGCTGTAACCCAGTGTTTCACCAAGAAAGGGGGGCAGCCTTTAGTCTGAGTGGTGTTAACCTGTTGGCTTTATGTCCACAGTGAAATAAGCTAGCTAGCTACAGACTAGTGTTAGCCTACATTTCATCAACGTTTAATCAGTGCAGGGAAACGTTTAGCAAGATGTTCATGTTAAATCATTTTAGCAGACTAACAACAGATGAGTCAGCAGCAGCCCAGTCTGCCCAGAACTGGAACATTTCATTGGCATTAAAGGAACCGCTCTAAGCTGGTTTAAGTCCTATTTATCAGATCGATTTCAGTTTGTACATGTTAACGATGAGTCCTCCATGCATACCAAAGTTAGTCATGGAGTTCCACAAGGATCTGTGCTCGGACCAATCCTCTTCACTTTATATATGCTTCCTTTAGGCAAAATTATCAGGAAACACTCCATAAACTTTCACTGTTATGCAGATGATACTCAGTTATATCTATCGATCAAGCCAGTTAGCTAAGCTTCAAATGTGTCTTCAGGATGTTAAAACCTGGATGACCTGCAATTTTCTAATGTTAAACTCAGATAAAACTGAAGTTATTGTTCTGGGGCCTAAGCACCTCCGTGACGCATTATCTAAAGATATAGTTTCCCTGGATGGCATTGCCCTGGCCTCCAGCACCACTGTGAGAAATCTCGGAGTTATCTTTGACCAGGACATGTCGTTTAACTCTCACATTAAGCAAATTCCAAGGACCGCCTTTTTTCACCTACGTAATATTGCAAAAATCAGGAACATCCTGTCTAAAAATGATGCAGAAAAACTAGTCCATGCATTTGTTACTTCTAGACTGGATTACTGCAATTCCTTATTATCAGGCTCTTCGAAAAAGTCCATTAAGACTCTTCAGCTGATCCAGAATGCTGCAGCACGTGTTCTGACAGGAACCAGTAAAAGAGATCATATCTCTCCTGTCTTAGCTTCTCTGCATTGGCTTCCTGTAAAATCCAGAATAGAATTTAAAATCCTTCTTCTCACATACAAAGCTCTTAATGGTCAGGCACCATCTTATCTTAAAGAGCTCATAGAACCTTACTACCCCACCAGAGCACTGCGCTCCCAGAATGCAGGGTTACTTGTGGGCTTCTGTAAATAACTTCAGAGTACGGTCTAGACCTGCTCCTTGTGAGATAACTGTTGTTGCCGGTCCGAGTCAGCCAGCTCTCCTGTTAAGGGTCACTTCCACTCAGAAAAACCACCTGAGCAGTGCTGGCTGGGGTTTGCTTTTATTTTGTTAGAGTAGCTGATGGTGCTTTATTGGCTGACGTTGCTGATCATTGAACTTTATTGAAATTCACCAGGATCAGCTGCCTCTGTTATTTCTGTATGTGATGTAATACCAGCTGGTTCTGACGCTCAGAGCTCAGATTCAAACGTCACTGTCCACCTTATCAATGTGACAGAGGGTTTAAATATCGGCTTTTAAAGGTGCAGACCCCTTGTTGAACATTTGGTTAGTGATCCCAGATTCCAGCTTGGTGCTTCATATTTATTCTTTTTGTAATATTAATAACTTAAACCTAAACCTAAACGTGAATACAGGAAATAAAAGCTGAAATCCTGAACTCTTGTCTCATCTTTTGATCTTAAACCCAAATGTCTTCAGTGAACAACAGAAACAAAGGAATCTGCCTTACTGTTCCACTACTGTTGGAGGGGACTGTATGTCATTTTGTCACTGTAACAGGAAGGTTAGGAAAGAAGTTGAAGAAACTTGAGATATTAGGCACTAAGAAGGAGGAGGAGGAGGGAATTAATAAGGTGTAACCAGAAGCGACCAGATGCAAACTTGCACATGCAAATCTACAGGGAAGGGAAAAGGCAATCAGAACACCACACCCAAAACACGAGTCAAACCAAGGTTACCGTGGAACCTCTCAGGCCTTTGCATACGCAAATCCACAGGGAAGGGTGTTTGTTACAGGTGAGCAGTCCATAAATCCAGATACAGAATATACTGTATGTGCAAAACCAAAGGAAACAAGGGGTAACTGGCTACGAGAGACACGAGACATGGAACACGGCAAACCAAAAAAACACAGTGTAGAACAAGAGACAGCCAACCACTTAAATACACAGGTGGGGTGAACACACATCATTCAGGTGAAACAATCAGTGAGACACACAGGAAGTACAACAGGACAGGGACACTAGGGGCAGACAAACTACAAAGTAATACAGGAAACATGAAACAAACACACCCGACACTCCAGAACTGTGATAGCACCCCCCCCCCAAGGAACAACACCTGGTGTTCCAAAAACATAACAACCAGAACAGAAAATGCAAACAAAACACCACACCCAAAACACGAGTCGAACCAGGGTCACCATGGAACCAGGGACCAAAAACAGCTAAATAAATTATAGTTCAAAACACGAACCGGGGTCAGCAGGAAATGTCAGGTCGACAGCGAAGATTACAACTTTCCGGAGGCCGAGCAGGAGGCAGTCGACAAGGGCAACAAACCTCTGGAGGTTGACAGCGAAGGTGAAACCCCTCAGGCATCCAGCGGCGAGGGTGTGGCCTCTCCGGTGACCAGGGCCAAAGTCAAACTCGTGAACTGCAGGCTGCTGTACTTTAGCAGGATCGTGGGCAGTAGCGGTTCAGGAGTGTTTGGAGGCTGTTTTTGTTCAGCAGTGTCTGAGGGGGGCTGCAGCTGTAACCCAGTGTTTCACCAAGAAAGGGGGGCAGCCTTTAGTCTGAGTGGTGTTAACCTGTTGGCTTTATGTCCACAGTGAAATAAGCTAGCTAGCTACAGACTAGTGTTAGCCTACATTTCATCAACGTTTAATCAGTGCAGGGAAACGTTTAGCAAGATGTTCATGTTAAATCATTTTAGCAGACTAACAACAGATGAGTCAGCAGCAGCCCAGTCTGCCCAGAACTGGAACATTTCATTGGCATTAAAGGAACCGCTCTAAGCTGGTTTAAGTCCTATTTATCAGATCGATTTCAGTTTGTACATGTTAACGATGAGTCCTCCATGCATACCAAAGTTAGTCATGGAGTTCCACAAGGATCTGTGCTCGGACCAATCCTCTTCACTTTATATATGCTTCCTTTAGGCAATATTATCAGGAAACACTCCATAAACTTTCATTGTTATGCAGATGATACTCAGTTATATCTATCGATCAAGCCAGGTGAAACTCATCAGTTAGCTAAGCTTCAAATGTGTCTTCAGGATGTTAAAACCTGGATGACCTGCAATTTTCTAATGTTAAACTCAGATAAAACTGAAGTTACTGTTCTGGGGCCTAAGCACCTCCGTACGCATTATCTAAAGATATAGTTTCCCTGGATGGCATTGCCCTGGCCTCCAGCACCACTGTGAGAAATCTCGGAGTTATCTTTGACCAGGACATGTCGTTTAACTCTCACATTAAGCAAATTCCAAGGACCGCCTTTTTTCACCTACGTAATATTGCAAAAATCAGGAACATCCTGTCTAAAAATGATGCAGAAAAACTAGTCCATGCATTTGTTACTTCTAGACTGGATTACTGCAATTCCTTATTATCAGGCTCTTCGAAAAAGTCCATTAAGACTCTTCAGCTGATCCAGAATGCTGCAGCACGTGTTCTGACAGGAACCAGTAAAAGAGATCATATCTCTCCTGTCTTAGCTTCTCTGCATTGGCTTCCTGTAAAATCCAGAATAGAATTTAAAATCCTTCTTCTCACATACAAAGCTCTTAATGGTCAGGCACCATCTTATCTTAAAGAGCTCATAGAACCTTACTACCCCACCAGAGCACTGCGCTCCCAGAATGCAGGGTTACTTGTGGGCTTCTGTAAATAACTTCAGAGTACGGTCTAGACCTGCTCCTTGTGAGATAACTGTTGTTGCCGGTCCGAGTCAGCCAGCTCTCCTGTTAAGGGTCACTTCCACTCAGAAAAACCACCTGAGCAGCGCTGGCTGGGGTTTGCTTTTATTTTGTTAGAGTAGCTGATGGTGCTTTATTGGCTGACGTTGCTGATCATTGAACTTTATTGAAATTCACCAGGATCAGCTGCCTCTGTTATTTCTGTATGTGATGTAATACCAGCTGGTTCTGACGCTCAGAGCTCAGATTCAAACGTCACTGTCCACCTTATCAATGTGACAGAGGGTTTAAATATCGGCTTTTAAAGGTGCAGACCCCTTGTTGAACATTTGGTTAGTGATCCCAGATTCCAGCTTGGTGCTTCATATTTATTCTTTTTGTAATATTAATAACTTAAACCTAAACCCAATAACCAAACCTGCCCTGCCACATCTCAACACAATGATTAGAACATTCTGCACATATAAATATATTCTCAGCCTCACAGCTCATTCTGATCCTTGTAAGAAATGTTCTTGGATGTGTGATAGATAAGGTTAACATTAAGGATCTATGCATCTGTTAGCAAACAGCAGGTCCAGGTCCTCTCCTCTCTCGTACGGCAGCTCACATACTGGGTGAAGTTGGTTAGTGTGGTGGTCACGGTGACGTGGCTGAAGTCACCCGAGATCACAATGAGGGCGAGGCCGACGTCGGGTCGGCAGGGGCGGAATGTAAACAGCCACAGTGATGGCATGTGAAATTTCCAGAGGCGGATAATATGGCCGGAGGTGCAGATACGCCGTTTGGCCGTAATGTGAATAACGTATTATTCACATAACCTATAGACCAAAAATCGCTGCTCATTTTGATACTTTTAAGTCTTTTCAGGATATCTTTTATGAGTTTAGTTTAAATGTTAGAAAAAATCAGGTGCAACATCAGCGCAGTGTTTATTTCAAGTGTCATTTAATGGAAACTTTTGAGAATGAAAGGATGATTAATTGAAGGAGTACAGAAGACGACACTTTACATTTCCTTTAAACAAAGTAATGCAAATTTGTTTTAAAAAAGTTGGGAACTTTTCAAGTTCCTCCTGTGGAGCTGCACAATGCAATAGCTGTGCAGAAGTAAGTTATACCCAGAAGTCAAACTTTTTGGCTTCAGGTGCCACTGAGCAGCTTTCATGAACAGAGCCCCACTTCTAAAGCTGTGACCGGGTCTATTTATACGTACGCATCACATGTTTGTGACACTTGTCACTTTGTTTTCTGTGTTGGGAGTTGATTTTAACCTGGTGCACTCAGGCCGGGCCAGGGGCCTGTGGGCCCTCACTCTCCCACCTAATAGTTTTTAACTGTAACATTAAACCTTAACAATGTGAACTGATGTCCTTTCAATGAGAAACGGAGTCCAGTTGAGTTCAGATCAACACAAGTTCAGCGGTAATTCAAGCAAAATACAACAACTTGTGCACCCGAGCTGGTCCCAAGCAGCAACTGGTCAGACTCCTTATTAGAGGGATTTCTGGGTCCTCCTCTCGCTCCTCCTCTTGTGGGTCTTATTTTTCCAGCAGTATTTACACATGATCAGCTTCGAAACAACAACATCAGTTTATAATAAATAAAGGTTTAATGCAACACTGACAAACAGACATCACTTTGTGTTATCAAACTGTCCTGTATGCATGTGACCAGAGCCACACAGAGGGTTAAATCTACAGGCACTCTGAGTTCGTGTGTTAGGTCACATGTGGGTGGGGATGGTGTAACGGATAATACTGTGCCTTTGGTGTGAAAGACCTGGGTTCAATCCCCCACTGTGACCAAAACACTTAACCCCTCGTTGCTCAAGAGGCGTGCGACCTCTGACATGTACAGCAGCTGTAAGCCGCTTTGGATAAAAGCGTCAGCTAAATGAATAAATGTAAATATCAGATGGTGCCTTCACCTTCGTTAGAGGTGCAGCACACTTGTATTCCAGACAGGGTGTGTCCCTCGCAAGAATCTGAGTGCAGACTGAGTCAGAGGGCTGCGCTCTGATCCCACACCGTCTGAGCTCTGAATATGATTCTCAGATGAAAATGATCAACGAGATTCTTTATTTCTAAAAAAGGAGCCCGGAACTGGGGCTGTCACCGGTCCAAACGGGTGTCTGATCAAAGGTTAGATGGATGAACTTTGTTCTCTCTGTGGGTTTTAAAACTGAACTCCCATCAGCCTCAGCTGTACTTCACAGTTTGTCTCCATTGTTCGCACACCTGCACTTTCTTTTTTCTTTCCTCTCCATCACTTTCCTTTTTATTCTGTCTCTGCTCCTTTCCTGAGCAGACGGCACTGGAACTTTCATGTAGGTCTTCTCAGGAATCAAAAGTGAAAGCACATTTATTCACTGCAAAGCAACTCCCGGTGTTCCAAAAACACACCAACCAAAACAAATCCAAACACGGGTCGAACCAGGGTCACCACGGAGCCAGGGACCAAAATCACCAAAATGAATTATAGTTCAAAACACGCGGCCTCTCTGAGGCGGACGACCTGAGAACCGGGGTCAGCAGGCCCGTAGTCTCACCCGGAGGTTGACAGCGAAGGTGAAACCCCTCAGGCATCCAGCTGCGAAGTGTGGCCTCTCCGCTGACCAGGGCCGAAGACAAACTCGTGAACTGCAGGCTGCTGTACTTTAGGGGGATCGTGGGCAGTAGCAGTTCAGGAGTGTTTGGAGGCTGTTATTGTTCAGCAGTGTCTGAGGGGGGCTGCAGCTCAGCAGGTTCAGAGGTTCCCAGGGAGCAGCAGGGACAGGAGTCAGCTGGATCGAGACTGGAATCGAGGAGCAGGACTCTGCCAGGTAGCCCACTGTAAACATTACACGTACTCATGTAGGAACAACATACAAGCATCAAATACAGAACTACATCTGACATTACAGACTAGTAAGAGCTCAGAGCACATATGACATCCGTTAATTATAAACTTTGAGTGTTAACATTTAATTCTGTGACTGTAACCAAGAGTGAGAAACACTAGAGGGTCTAATCCAGAGCACACGTTCAAGCTAATGTGCCGATCCATTGCACTGGTTTTTTTAGGAGATTCAAAGTTTGGGAGATCGCGGTCTGGTGGAGTCTAGACTGGGGGTGGAAATCCTCAGAGAACTTGGAGGAACTGTTCCAGAGCTCGATGGCGATCCAACCCCCTCTTGATAAAGAGCCCGGTTGTAGCCAGGAGTTTACAACCTGGAGACCTTAAGCCGGAGAACCTGGATCTATTACCCTTTGGCCCGAGGGCTCAGGTACAACTTTGTGCACACTGACAATAAACTGAGTTATTTATTTAATTTGATGTTCAGTGTGTAAGTTTTAGTGGCATCTAGTGGTTTTATTATTTTTTTATTAAACCTTTATTTAACCAGGGAAATAATCACATTGAGATAAATATCTCATTTACAAGTGAGCCCTGGCCAAAATAGCAGCACAATATACAAAATTACATAAAACAGATTACACAACACACACATATCCAAAAAATAAAACAAGATTAAACGTTAAGAGCAAGTGCAGATAGATTTGAATAATTTGTTTAAATGTAACTTGAACTCATTTATTGAAATAAGTTTGTCAAGTTTCAATGAACTTTGGATCTCATTCCAAGCAGCTGGTGCGCTATAAATAAAAGCAGTTTTTCCAAACTCTGTCTTCATTAAGGGAACATTTAAAAGAATATATCTACTTGAACGTAGATTATACCCTTGACTATTAAAAGTTAATAAATTATTCATATATTGAGGAAGCTGGCCGACTAATGCCTTGTATACAAGGGTGGTGATGGCGCAATGGTTAAGACTGTGCCTTTGGTGTGAGAGACCCAGGTTCAATCCCCCACTGTGACCCATCCACCATTGTGTCCCTGAGCAAGACACTTAACCCCTCGTTGCTCCAGAGGCGTGCGACCTCTGATATGTATAGCAATTGTAAGTCGCTTTGGATAAAAGCGTCAGCTAAATGAATAAATGTAATGTAAATGTAATACAAGTATGAGCCAGTGTTTGTACCTTCTTATGTGAAGTGAAGGCCAACCTACCATTTCATACAATGCACAGTGATGAGTGTGATATTTTGTGCAAGTTATAAATCTTAGAGCAGAGTGATAAACAGAATCTACTGATTGTAAGAGAGCTTTAGTGGTATTTCTGTAAAAAACATCTCTAAGATAGGTAAGAAGGTAGATTCCACCAACTTTCTTTTAGCTGACTGTGAGAAACATGCACTATTCCCAAAATAAAACCCCAGCTGTAACCTTAACTTAGACAGCAGTTGCTTAACATGTAACTTGAATGATAAGTCCTCTTCCAACACAAACCCTAGATATTTGTAAGAGGAGACCAGTTCTATAGAGTTACCCTGCAAAGTGTAAATAGGTGGTGGAGAAGAATCGTTCTTATGTTTCCTAGAAAAGACCATATATTTTGTTTTCTTATCATTCAGGACTAATTTTAAAGAAAATAGGTTAAGCTGAACTAAATCAAATGCTTCCTGCAACTTTAAGATGCAATTATCAATAGAAGATGCAAAACAGTAGATAATGGTATCGTCGGCATATAAATGGATACTTGCATCTGATAGATTATCACCAAGATTGTTAATATATAATGTAAACAACAGGGGACCCAAAATGGACTCCTGTGGCACACCAGATTCGATGGTGAGCTTATCAGAAAGAAACCCCCTAATTTGCACTCTTTGACTCCTATTCTTTAAATAGTTCCTGATCCAACCTAATGCGATTTCAGAAAGACCGATACAATGTAAACGCGACAAAAGAATACCATGATTGACCGTATCGAAAGCTTTAGTCAAATCAATAAACATTGCAGCACATGATCTTCCAGTATCTAGGGTGCAGGTAATGTCATTTAAGACTTTCATAGTAGCAGTTACTGTACTATGATTTTTTCTAAAACCGGACTGAAACCTAGATAGAATACTATTGTTAATTAAAAATTCCTTTAGCTGTTCGGTGACAATAGATTCTAAAATTTTAGCCACAGCTGATAGCTTCAAAATCGGTCTATAATTATTTAGAATGGTTGGATCACCGCCTTTCAGCAGGGGTACAACCAAAGCAGATTTCCAAACATCAGGAACAATATTCTGTTCTAATGATAAATTAAAAATATAGGCTAAAGGGCCAGCAATGATCTCGGCCGCCAGTTTCAGAAAATATGGCTCAATTTCATCAGGCCCTGCAGACTTCTTGATATCTAGATTTTTTAAACCTTTTAAGACCTCACTTCTTGCAATTGGAGAAAAATTAAAAATCGGATTATCTTCTCTCAGAGGAGATGGATTTGGTATACCACTCACAGGAATTTCTTTAAAAATAGAACTTGAAGAAATAAAATGCTTGTTAAAAATATTTACCATAACCATATTATTATTAATGAGAATATCGTTTGCTAAAATTTGGTCAGGAAAATCATTAGATAATGTGGAGGGAGACCGTGATTTAATGGTTTTCCAAAATTTTATCGGATTATTCAGATTTTGTGAGGTTTCTTTTAAATAATATTCAGATTTAGATCTGCGTATAAGAGCTGTGCATTTATTTCTCAATACTCTAAATGCTACCCAGTCTCTTTCTGTATCTGAATTCCTCGCAGTGGCCCAAGCCAAATTTCTTTCATGAAGGAGTTCAGATAATTCATTTGAAAACCATGGATTATCGCGGCCTTTTACTCTGAAAGTCCTAACAGGTGCATGTCTATTCAATCTTCAAGAACAAAGTGTGAAAATACTGCCATGCAATGGACACATCAGGTATTAAAAAACAATCTGTCCCAATCAGATGTAAACAACTCATGTAGAAACCCCTGAATATCAAACAATTTAAAGTTTCTTTTAGTAATAATTCTAGGTTTTACTTTGGGAATTTTACAATTTCTTATAATCGCTATAGTGCAATGATCACTGACATCATCAGGAAAGACCCCTGTATAGGTGTATTTATGGGGTTTATTTGTTAGTATAAGATCTATTAAAGTGGACTTGCTTGGGTTCTTATGATTCGGCCGTGTTGGTGATTCAATGAGTTGAGTGAAGTTCACAGAATCACAATATGCTTTGAACTGGTCTGAATTTGAGGTCAGCCAATTCCAATTCAAATCACCCAATAATACAAGATCTTTAGAGAGTATGTCGTTTAGGACAGCTGACAGTGAGGTGAGAGCATCACTGATGGCTGCTGGTGGTCTGTAACAACCTACTATACATAAATGTCAATCCTTTCCATATTCTAGATCGATGGCCAGTAATTCAAACTGTTTAGGGAAAGAGACTGATTTAAGAACAGTTGCATGATAGTTCGATTTAATGTACATTGCAACTCCACCCCCTTTACTTTTACGATCAGCTCGAAACACATTATACCCTTCTAATGCAATATCATGGCTTGAGATGGATTTTTTAAGCCACGTCTCAGAGATAACCAAAACATCTGCTTTAGTCATCTTGGCCCATATATGTAATTGATCTAGTTTTGGCAACAGACTACGAACATTTAGATGTACCATTCTAAGGCCTGATCTATTTGAAAAATCTAGAGGAGTTGAAGCTACTCCCGCCGGACCAGGATTTGGATTTATACCGGCCAGCAAAAGCAGCAACATTATCAAATATCGCTGCCTTGCATTTTTAGATGTAGTAGATGTAGTACTACATTGATCATTTCGAGAGTCCGATACAGAGATCCTAGGGATGAAAGTAGAGAGGAGTAAATTCTTTGTCCTTGTGTCCATTTGCGTGAATTAATAACAGCCCGAATATAAAAAATAATGTCCGTACATTTGGATGGAAGATGCATATGGAGACGCGACAAATACGTCGCTTTTTCTTCCGTTTTTGTTGGTGTGTCCCATAGTCCAGGCATGAAGATTACCATGCAAAAAAGCAACATCTTCATATTACCAGTGTTTGAAGTCAGAATCGTTCAGACTAAATCCGAGACCAAATTAAGCTCGCTCGAGCAGCTCCACGACCCCGACAAAAAGGGAAAGATCAGCGTGATATTGTGGAAGATATGAGTCTTATTTACGAGCAATCAGCAGCTGGAGAGTTTAAATTAGGCAAGAAACATCACCGACCTTGACCTTGTGGTGACGGTTGTGAATTGCAACCAAGACTGCGTTCACATGGACGCTGCTACAAAGATGTGTGTAGAATTATCAGAGCGGATAAACAACACGCAGACGTCTACGACATCTTATCACTTATGATCTGAATCTTTTTTTCCTCCTTAAATCTTTATTCCAAAAAGAGGAATTAAGCGTACTTGGGACATAAAGAGGTGCAGAACAGTATACTCTTATATAAGAAGACATAAATAATAAAAACTATGCCATGGATAGTCTATATTAAATAAAGATATTAAAGAGGACCACATGCTGACAGTTTTCACAGCCTTGTTGTTGTTGGATTTGGAAAAATAGAAACATTTTTAATTGATAACTTTGTTTTCAGTGGTGTATAAAGACCTCACATAATGAACCGTTATGTTTTTATGACCTTAGATGAGCCGTTCATCTACATTCACCTACATTCACCGCGGCTCCATGGAGGTCGACATATTGTGTCGCCGTGTTTCTACAGTAGCCGACAACGGACAAACAGCGCTGCAGAGCGCGTTTCGTCATCACGGTGTTCTTCTTCTGCTTGTATGATTCAGGCAGTGTAGACGTCACTACACTGAAAGCGTAGGAAGAATAAGAAGAGGAACTAACAATAATAACAAACAGTCTCTGAGGGGTTTTCTGGTTTATTAGAAGAGAAGTGACATTTGGACAAATGAACGAGCTCACGTGTTATTTAGCACGAGAGCCTGTGGATCTTCATACGATGAAGCCCGACAGGTTCGGGACAGTTACACACAGATGACGGCAGAAATAAAGGCTTTAATCGTTGTGGATTTCCACAGATGGAAGGCTGATGTGGGGCAGATGTTTTCAAAGCCCAGCTGAAGTCAGTCAGATTTAACGATGCAAAAGAAAACCGTTGTTTGGCAGCTTTAGCTGGAAGCTGGCCATGATCACAGAGAGAAGTGACGTGTTTCCCCTCTCAGAGGTGTGAAATCTGTAGTATGTCTGTAAGTTCATGTAGTTACTGTCTCTCCTCTGTTTTGGCTCTGCCCGTTTCATTCATGAGACAATCAGCTGATCACCAATTCATAGTTTTCATGTGACGTGTGTTTCTAACACCTGCATTTTGTGTTCAAACCTGTCTTTTTCTTGAGTTGAGGTGATCCAAATAAAACCTGACTGCTGTGGCGGCGTCTGTACGAGGGAGTCCAGTGTGAGCTATCATGTCATGTGACTGAAAACTATGAACTGGCCAGAAAACAGTAGCTTAAAGCCTCGAAGCTCAGAAACAATATGTAGTTATGTGTAATTTCATGTAGTTATTCTGCAGTGCTCTGTTATGGCTTTGCTGCCTGGACAGAAATGTGGCTGATGAATATTATCAGCAATAAAACGGTAACACACAGCTAAACTTCACATTTTACTGCCCGGGTGGAAAACGTGTTTCTCTTTACAGCTAATCGGTGCTTAAAGGAGACCTTATGCTTTTCCAATTTTGGATTTATTCAGGCACTTTTATTGAAAGATTTTTTTCATTTTACATGTTTATTTACAGCCTTAAACGTTGAAATGTATATTGTAACAACTTATTGGGTAAAACTGGTAGTTCTATGTAAAATGAGACGTTGAGCCCCCCATATCGCCAAATGGCGTGATCCACGTTTCACTGCGAAGCTTCGACTGTGAGATTGACAGTCGAATCAGGCTCCGACCATCGAAGCATCGAATCTTCGGCTGTTGGGGGTCAGCCCTAGTTATGAATAATTAATTATGTTATCATAAGGTAGCCCAATCATTTTCGGATATCACTGTGCACACGAATGTGTAATTTGCACTTTCACATGCTAAATGCACAATAAAAAACATTTATATTTATATTACAAATATTTTCAGTACTTTGTGTTTCCGTTGTATTTTAAAACATTTAAAAAGACATTTTGCTAAAATTTGCATGCTTATCTAATTAAAGCAAAGCCAGAGGAGGCTTGATCCTCACCAGCCTGTGGTGCACAAACATTGGGGTAGACTAGACAGTTAGTTGCATATCTGCAGCTGTCAGATGTAGAGGAGGTTGATCACAAGTACCTTAAACTGTTGTTTCCGCCACAGCTGTCTTCAGAGCGTCCAACATGAAGACACGCTGATGATCAACAACAAACCAAAGTAACATGTTGAAGATGTTTATTTCCTGCACAGAGTCAGAAATCAGTCGCTGCCACCTGCTGGCAGCCTGTTCAGCTGCAGCGCTGGAGGAAGTACTCACATCCTGTACTGCAGTAAAAGTACTAACACAGTGTACAGATACTCTGTTCCTAGTGAAAGTCCTGCAGTAAAAGTATGTGAGTATAATCAGGCCTTAAAGTGTCGAAGCAGTAACATGTTGTCCTGTCCTGAGATTCGTCCTCCTCATCGAAGCAGGACGTTGCTGCTGCAGCTCATTCTGAACTCTTCTTTTCATTCTGGATCAACCTGCTGATCACACGTTTAGTCTTTAGACACAGCGGGGACTCAGCGTTAGTCTTCAGTAATTAATACATGTTATTTGTTAAGCTATGAGGAGAGGAAACGTTAGTCAGCTAGGCTAATTCATGCTCCGTAAAATGCCACAGGCTAAGCTAACAACCTTGATACCTTTTATTAAGCCGAATTTTAGCTCATGTTAGACGTAGCTTGAGCTGTTTTATGTGAGTTGGTGGAGTCAATTTAAACTTTACTGCACTGAACCTGTAACAATTATTTCATGTGTTTTTTCTTTTATTGGCAGAAACCAAGAAGAAAGAGGAGTTAGCATGACGTGGCACCGCTAGCATCTTTCAGAGGAGGATAAAAAGAAGAAGAAGAAGAAGAAGAAGGAGAGCAACACAGAAAATAAAGCAGAAACAATAGAATAAACATTTTTATATTTCCCCTTACAGGCCGTCATGTTCATGTGTAAATATATATAATATAATACTGTATAACTGCAGGATAACAAGCGGATTGTTTACGACTCTCTGCTTATTGTGTAACTTAAAGAATGGAAATAAATACTTCTGCCCCCTGTTAAACGTTTAAGAACAGCTGTGTTTGATCCCCCTTCACATCCAGCATGTGTGACATTATTCCATAGCTGCAGCCTGTTAGTCCAGACGGGTCCCTGAGCTGCAGGATTAACTGTAAATGATTTTATTCGTTGCACATCTTCAGCTCGGTGCCACTGCGCTTTAATCTGGATTTATTGTTCCTATATTAAAGCCTAAGGAACAAACCTCGTCTTATAGCAGACTGAGACCATTGAACTTCAGCCGTCATCGCAACAATTGCCCCCCCTGAGAGATTTGGCAGGAGCCGCCGCTGGATTGAAGAAGCAGGATTTTAGTTTAAAAGAAAAAAGGTGGAACATCATCATCAGGCATCAGCACAGAGTTTATTCAACTGAAAGCTTCGGTTCATAGGTACAGAATGAAATGATGATTCATTAAAGGAACACAGAACACGACGTTTAACATTTCCTTAAAACAAAGAGACTGTAGAAGAACAAGCTTTCTGAGTCAAACACTGAGCAGCAGGTTCAAACGCTTTCAGTTCACTCAACATGTCGTCACTAACCATCACCGCTTTATACTTATATTTGAATTAAAATAATAAAACAACAATGCACCCAACAGAGCGGACGGTCCGTTAATAAACACAACTTATCTTTTAAATATGTGGATTCAAAATGGTCGCCGCTGAGAAGCTGGTCACGTGTTTTTGGGACAAACCAAAGGTTTTCTTACACAGGTGACAGAATTTCAGCGACATTAATAAACTGAGAAATATATTAATATTTAAATAATTTGAACTTAATTATTAATAATTTGAACTGATTTTTTAAAATTATTTTATTATTTTAAAATTATTAATTATTTTATTATTTCATAATGTATTTTTCTGCATTTAGAGTTTTAAAATAAATAAATACGTAATGCTAACTTAAATGTTTTTCATTATTTTGAGGCCCTGGTTTTATAAAATGTTTTACCTTAATCACCAAAATATGATATTTTATAAGAAAATATTTAGAAAATCAAGAAACATCCCCAAATATAGAAAGACTAAACAACTACAGAGTCCCTGGATTTAGCTTTGAAGCTTCCTGCAGTGGTGAAGAACAGTGAGGCCACAAGGCTTCAACAAGCTCTTCAGCCTGTGTGAAGTCATCAGGAGGCTCACGACTGATACGAAGCTCCTCCTAAACTACAGATCGTGAGTTTCTCTCTCAGTCGATCAGCATCAAACTTCAGCACCTGAGAAGTTAAAGAACAAAAGAAGATTTCAGTTTATTTCAGTTTAACAGTGGAGAGCTGAGATACGGCAGGACAATGAAATAACGTCACATTCAGTGAAATAAACAAGGTCAATTCACTTTATAACAAGGACCAATGACAACCTAATGATGTCAGCGCCAGATGGTCCCAGAGCGAGTCATTTACATGTTTGTCAATCAACAGAGAGGCTGGAAAAAGGCTGAGAAGAACTATGAGCAGTGAAGGTACCTGTTTATCCACATGCAGGGCGACGGCCACGTTATCCCAGACATAAAACTCGTGAGACCTCATCGGCACCACGTCCATCTGCATCTCATCACGTCTCAGGACCAACTCATAACTGAAACAGACCAGCAGAAACAGAGCAGTGTCAGTGGTTAGTTCAGGTCTCTGTAATAAATGTGGGAGAGTTGAGCGTCTGTTAGTTCATGCTGTCACAGAGTTTCTGCTTCTTACCTGTGTGTCTCACTCATGGCCTCAGGCCTCCAGATGAAGCAGCCGTCTCTGTAGGTGCAGACGGCGTTTGGGTCGTCAGTCAGCAAAGGATATTTAGAGAACTGCTCCTGATTGGCTGGGCTGTGGACCAGCACAACGTGCACCACTTCCTGTTTGTACAGGACGGTCTCGTACACCCGCATGACGGGCTGAGCTCCGCTGCAAAACTGGAGACAGTAAAAGAGGTTTTAATGGAAACGTCCTGAGAACAAAGATGGCGGCTCTCTCTGATATCCAGCTGGGCCACAAGAGACGTTAGAAGTAAACACAACACACAGATACTGTTACACCCCTCTGAAGTTATTAAGGACCTGATACAAGACAGAACGTGTTGGAAACATAAGAAGGTTCTTAATGCTGAACGCTCTGCGGTTCTTCCCCTTTTGGAAGTCTGTGCTGGGGAAACGTGGATAAACTGAAGTCGTGTCTGCTCGGTGAGGAAACACTTTTACCACAAGGTGTCACCAAACCACAGTCTGGATTAATACTGACAGGTTTTAATACTTCCTCCTGAGCTTTAAGGGCTCGCTTCATTCAAAGTCTGTGTCATGGAACTGCATGATGTTTTAATGTGGCTGCATTTGTAAAATGTTTTAGGTGCTGCAAATTTCCTTTGTTCAGGTTAGTTTTAGTTTTCTCTCCCTTCTTTAGGCGTGCCGGTCTGGGAAAGCTGACATGTATAATGTTGATAACATCAGACATTTATGAGTGAAGTGATTGTAGAGTGAAAATGAATTTAATCTTAAATTACAAAACTAAATGTTCTCTTATCTCCATATTTAAACATCATGTCTCCTCCTCTAACTGCTGATTTTTACTTTTACTTTATTTAATTTTATTTTTTACAGACCAGCTGTGACAGAGAATAACCCGACCCTCAGTACCTGGTCTCTGTAGGCCTCCAGCACCTCCTCCAGGGGGAAGGTGAAGCGGTATGAGCCCAGCCTGGAGGTCTGCTTGAAGGCCGGGGAGGTGGTGAACGTCTTCAGGAAGCTCTGCTGCTTCTGGACCTCCTCCTCCGTCCGGTCTGGGAAGGTCGTCTCCAGGAGCCTCCTCTCAGCTGACGCTATCTCATCAGGTCCCACAGCCAGACTCCACCACAGCAGAGAGCCTTCAGCTGGGCTCCTGAAGCCTTCATCCCCATTGATGCCTTCTAGTCCAGTCTGGTTTGTGTCGTGTTTCAGGTGAGAAACATGAAACTCTGGTCTGGGGGAAGCCGGGATGTTGTTTTTGTAAAGGTACTGGTTTGACAGCCTTATTCTCTGAGCTTCCTCTTTCAAACCAATCAGCTTCAGGTGCTGACTGTCAACAACATGTTCATCATGTCCTCTCCTGTTGGTTCGGGTGTACATGGTCAGATGTAAAATAAAAAGACAAATTAAAAGTCTTTAATGTATCTGCTCAGTCTGCTCTGGAGAGGACTGAGCTCTGATCTGGTCTTTATGTACCTGCAGAGCGCTGCTTTATAAACCACACCCAGTCGGTCCAACGAGTTTAAGCTGGCATGAAGTGGACAGAATCTGAATTTCTAGTTGCCACGACAACGCCCACAACATATTGTAGATGTCATTTTGTCACCATGACAGGAGGTTTAGAAAGAAAGGTGAATAAAGACATCAGGAACTTCCAGCTGCTCCGGTTTCCTCACAGCTCACCAGGCTGCTTCCTGGTGTCTTTCTTATGAAGAGAAACCAGGAGTGAAAGAAGCAACTACGGTGTACAGATACTCTACGCTACATTTCTGAAACTCATTGAAATGACTTTATATTGTATTTAAGTGCAGTAGTTGAGTAAATGTTCGTTGTACGTCTCCATCACTGGAAGATTCAAATCTAAGACTTCAGTCATTTATAGCAAATGTTTACTGAAAAGCTCTGCTGTTAACCCGAGCAGCGTTTAGGATCCAGCTGAGAGGCCTAATGGACATAAATCAACCAGCGTGATGAGCAAAGGCACAGACTTGACCCACGGCAGGACGTGAACGCGGACGCTTCCAGCTACGCAATAATAATTTCATTAAACATTTTAAAACATTTTAAGGCAGCAGAGCTGCGGTCTGAGTGAGAGGGCGCCGGTCCGAGTCAGCCAGCTCTCCTGTTAAGGGTCACTTCCACTCAGAAAAACCACCTGAGCAGTGCTGGCTGGGGTTTGCTTTTATTTTGTTAGAGTAGCTGATGGTGCTTTATTGGCTGACGTTGCTGATCATTGAACTTTATTGAAATTCACCAGGATCAGCTGCCTCTGTTATTTCTGTATGTGATGTAATACCAGCTGGTTCTGACGCTCAGAGCTCAGATTCAAACGTCACTGTCCACCTTATCAATGTGACAGAGGGTTTAAATATCGGCTTTTAAAGGTGCAGACCCCTTGTTGAACATTTGGTTAGTGATCCCAGATTCCAGCTTGGTGCTTCATATTTATTCTTTTTGTAATATTAATAACTTAAACCTAAACCTAAACGTGAATACAGGAAATAAAAGCTGAAATCCTGAACTCTTGTCTCATCTTTTGATCTTAAACCCAAATGTCTTCAGTGAACAACAGAAACAAAGGAATCTACCTTACTGTTCCACTACTGTTGGAGGGGACTGTATGTCATTTTGTCACTGTAACAGGAAGGTTAGGAAAGAAGTTGAAGAAACTTGAGATATTAGGCACTAAGAAGGAGGAGGAGGAGGGAATTAATAAGGTGTAACCAGAAGCGACCAGATGCAAACTTGCACATGCAAATCTACAGGGAAGGGAAAAGGCAATCAGAACACCACACCCAAAACACGAGTCAAACCAAGGTTACCGTGGAACCTCTCAGGCCTTTGCATACGCAAATCCACAGGGAAGGGTGTTTGTTACAGGTGAGCAGTCCATAAATCCAGATACAGAATATACTGTATGTGCAAAACCAAAGGAAACAAGGGGTAACTGGCTACGAGAGACACGAGACATGGAACACGGCAAACCAAAAAAACACAGTGTAGAACAAGAGACAGCCAACCACTTAAATACACAGGTGGGGTGAACACACATCATTCAGGTGAAACAATCAGTGAGACACACAGGAAGTACAACAGGACAGGGACACTAGGGGCAGACAAACTACAAAGTAATACAGGAAACATGAAACAAACACACCCGACACTCCAGAACTGTGATAGCACCCCCCCCCCAAGGAACAACACCTGGTGTTCCAAAAACATAACAACCAGAACAGAAAATGCAAACAAAACACCACACCCAAAACACGAGTCGAACCAGGGTCACCATGGAACCAGGGACCAAAAACAGCTAAATAAATTATAGTTCAAAACACGAACCGGGGTCAGCAGGAAATGTCAGGTCGACAGCGAAGATTACAACTTTCCGGAGGCCGAGCAGGAGGCAGTCGACAAGGGCAACAAACCTCTGGAGGTTGACAGTGAAGGTGAAACCCCTCAGGCATCCAGCGGCGAGGGTGTGGCCTCTCCGGTGACCAGGGCCAAAGTCAAACTCGTGAACTGCAGGCTGCTGTACTTTAGCAGGATCGTGGGCAGTAGCGGTTCAGGAGTGTTTGGAGGCTGTTTTTGTTCAGCAGTGTCTGAGGGGGGCTGCAGCTGTAACCCAGTGTTTCACCAAGAAAGGGGGGGCAGCCTTTAGTCTGAGTGGTGTTAACCTGTTGGCTTTATGTCCACAGTGAAATAAGCTAGCTAGCTACAGACTAGTGTTAGCCTACATTTCATCAACGTTTAATCAGTGCAGGGAAACGTTTAGCAAGATGTTCATGTTAAATCATTTTAGCAGACTAACAACAGATGAGTCAGCAGCAGCCCAGTCTGCCCAGAACTGGAACATTTCATTGGCATTAAAGGAACCGCTCTAAGCTGGTTTAAGTCCTATTTATCAGATCGATTTCAGTTTGTACATGTTAACGATGAGTCCTCCATGCATACCAAAGTTAGTCATGGAGTTCCACAAGGATCTGTGCTCGGACCAATCCTCTTCACTTTATATATGCTTCCTTTAGGCAAAATTATCAGGAAACACTCCATAAACTTTCACTGTTATGCAGATGATACTCAGTTATATCTATCGATCAAGCCAGTTAGCTAAGCTTCAAATGTGTCTTCAGGATGTTAAAACCTGGATGACCTGCAATTTTCTAATGTTAAACTCAGATAAAACTGAAGTTACTGTTCTGGGGCCTAAGCACCTCCGTGACGCATTATCTAAAGATATAGTTTCCCTGGATGGCATTGCCCTGGCCTCCAGCACCACTGTGAGAAATCTCGGAGTTATCTTTGACCAGGACATGTCGTTTAACTCTCACATTAAGCAAATTCCAAGGACCGCCTTTTTTCACCTACGTAATATTGCAAAAATCAGGAACATCCTGTCTAAAAATGATGCAGAAAAACTAGTCCATGCATTTGTTACTTCTAGACTGGATTACTGCAATTCCTTATTATCAGGCTCTTCGAAAAAGTCCATTAAGACTCTTCAGCTGATCCAGAATGCTGCAGCACGTGTTCTGACAGGAACCAGTAAAAGAGATCATATCTCTCCTGTCTTAGCTTCTCTGCATTGGCTTCCTGTAAAATCCAGAATAGAATTTAAAATCCTTCTTCTCACATACAAAGCTCTTAATGGTCAGGCACCATCTTATCTTAAAGAGCTCATAGAACCTTACTACCCCACCAGAGCACTGCGCTCCCAGAATGCAGGGTTACTTGTGGGCTTCTGTAAATAACTTCAGAGTACGGTCTAGACCTGCTCCTTGTGAGATAACTGTTGTTGCCGGTCCGAGTCAGCCAGCTCTCCTGTTAAGGGTCACTTCCACTCAGAAAAACCACCTGAGCAGTGCTGGCTGGGGTTTGCTTTTATTTTGTTAGAGTAGCTGATGGTGCTTTATTGGCTGACGTTGCTGATCATTGAACTTTATTGAAATTCACCAGGATCAGCTGCCTCTGTTATTTCTGTATGTGATGTAATACCAGCTGGTTCTGACGCTCAGAGCTCAGATTCAAACGTCACTGTCCACCTTATCAATGTGACAGAGGGTTTAAATATCGGCTTTTAAAGGTGCAGACCCCTTGTTGAACATTTGGTTAGTGATCCCAGATTCCAGCTTGGTGCTTCATATTTATTCTTTTTTGTAATATTAATAACTTAAACCTAAACCTAATGAACAAACCTGCCCTGCCACATCTCAACACAATGATTAGAACATTCTGCACATATAAATATATTCTCAGCCTCACAGCTCATTCTGATCCTTGTAAGAAATGTTCTTGGATGTGTGATAGATAAGGTTAACATTAAGGATCTATGCATCTGTTAGCAAACAGCAGGTCCAGGTCCTCTCCTCTCTGCATCGGCAGCTCACATACTGGGTGAAGTTGGTTAGTGTGGTGGTCACGGTGACGTGGCTGAAGTCACCCGAGATCACAATGAGGGCGAGGCCGACGTCGGGTCGGCAGGGGCGGAATGTAAACAGCCACAGCGATGGCATGTGAAATTTCCAGAGGCGGATAATATGGCCGGAGGTGCAGATACGCCGTTTGACCGTAATGTGAATAACGTATTATTCACATAACCTATAGACCAAAAATCGCTGCTCATTTTGATACTTTTAAGTCTTTTCAGGATATCTTTTATGAGTTTAGTTTAAATGTTAGAAAAAACCAGGTGCAACATCAGCGCAGTGTTTATTTCAAGTGTCATTTAATGGAAACTTTTGAGAATGAAAGGATGATTAATTGAAGGAGTACAGAAGAGTACACTTTACATTTCCTTTAAACAAAGTAATGCAAATTTGTTTTAAAAAAGTTGGGAACTTTTCAAGTTCCTCCTGTGGAGCTGCACAATGCAATAGCTGTGCAGAAGTAAGTTATACCCAGAAGTCAAACTTTTTGGCTTCAGGTGCCACTGAGCAGCTTTCATGAACAGAGCCCCACTTCTAAAGCTGTGACCGGGTCTATTTATACGTACGCATCACATGTTTGTGACACTTGTCACTTTGTTTTCTGTGTTGGGAGTTGATTTTAACCTGGTGCACTCAGGCCGGGCCAGGGGCCTGTGGGCCCTCACTCTCCCACCTAATAGTTTTTAACTGTAACATTAAACCTTAACAATGTGAACTGATGTCCTTTCAATGAGAAACGGAGTCCAGTTGAGTTCAGATCAACACAAGTTCAGCGGTAATTCAAGCAAAATACAACAACTTGTGCACCCGAAGCTGGTCCCAAGCAGCAACTGGTCAGGACTCCTTATTAGAGGGATTTCTGGGTCCTCCTCTCGCTCCTCCTCTTGTGGGTCTTATTTTTCCAGCAGTATTTACACATGATCAGCTTCGAAACAACAACATCAGTTTATAATAAATAAAGGTTTAATGCAACACTGACAAACAGACATCACTTTGTGTTATCAAACTGTCCTGTATGCATGTGACCAGAGCCACACAGAGGGTTAAATCTACAGGCACTCTGAGTTCGTGTGTTAGGTCACATGTGGGTGGGGATGGTGTAACGGATAATACTGTGCCTTTGGTGTGAAAGACCTGGGTTCAATCCCCCACTGTGACCAAAACACTTAACCCCTCGTTGCTCAAGAGGCGTGCGACCTCTGACATGTACAGCAGCTGTAAGCCGCTTTGGATAAAAGCGTCAGCTAAATGAATAAATGTAAATATCAGATGGTGCCTTCACCTTCGTTAGAGGTGCAGCACACTTGTATTCCAGACAGGGTGTGTCCCTCGCAAGAATCTGAGTGCAGACTGAGTCAGAGGGCTGCGCTCTGATCCCACACCGTCTGAGCTCTGAATATGATTCTCAGATGAAAATGATCAACGAGATTCTTTATTTCTAAAAAAGGAGCCGGGAACTGGGGCTGTCACCGGTCCAAACGGGTGTCTGATCAAAGGTTAGATGGATGAACTTTGTTCTCTCTGTGGGTTTTAAAACTGAACTCCCATCAGCCTCAGCTGTACTTTGACTTCACAGTTTGTCTCCATTGTTCGCACACCTGCACTTTCTTTTTTCTTTCCTCTCCATCACTTTCCTTTTTATTCTGTCTCTGCTCCTTTCCTGAGCAGACGGCACTGGAACTTTCATGTAGGTCTTCTCAGGAATCAAAAGTGAAAGCACATTTATTCACTGCAAAGCAACTCCCGGTGTTCCAAAAAACACACCAACCAAAACAAATCCAAACACGGGTCGAACCAGGGTCACCACGGAGCCAGGGACCAAAATCACCAAAATGAATTATAGTTCAAAACACGCGGCCTCTCTGAGGCGGACGACCTGAGAACCGGGGTCAGCAGGCCCGTAGTCTCACCCGGAGGTTGACAGCGAAGGTGAAACCCCTCAGGCATCCAGCTGCGAAGTGTGGCCTCTCCGCTGACCAGGGCCGAAGACAAACTCGTGAACTGCAGGCTGCTGTACTTTAGGGGGGATCGTGGGCAGTAGCAGTTCAGGAGTGTTTGGAGGCTGTTATTGTTCAGCAGTGTCTGAGGGGGGCTGCAGCTCAGCAGGTTCAGAGGTTCCCAGGGAGCAGCAGGGACAGGAGTCAGCTGGATCGAGACTGGAATCGAGGAGCAGGACTCTGCCAGGTAGCCCACTGTAAACATTACACGTACTCATGTAGGAACAACATACAAGCATCAAATACAGAACTACATCTGACATTACAGACTAGTAAGAGCTCAGAGCACATATGACATCCGTTAATTATAAACTTTGAGTGTTAACATTTAATTCTGTGACTGTAACCAAGAGTGAGAAACACTAGAGGGTCTAATCCAGAGCACACGTTCAAGCTAATGTGCCGATCCATTGCACTGTTTTTTTTAGGAGATTCAAAGTTTGGGAGATCGCGGTCTGGTGGAGTCTAGACTGGGGGTGGAAATCCTCAGAGAACTTGGAGGAACTGTTCCAGTACTGGATGGCGAGTCAATCCCCTCTTGTTAAAGAGCCCGGTTGTAGCCAGGAGGTTACAACCTGGAGACCTTAAGCCGGAGAACCTGGATCTATTACCCTTTGGCCCGAGGGCTCAGGTACAACTTTGTGCACACTGACAATAAACTGAGTTATTTATTTAATTTAATGTTCAGTGTGTAAGTTTTAGTGGCATCTAGTGGTGACAGTTGTGAATTGCAACCAACACTGCGTTCACATGGACGCTGCTACAAAGATGTGTGTAGAATTATCAGAGCGGATAAACAACACGCAGACGTCTACGACATCTTATCACTTATGATCTGAATCTTTTTTTCCTCCTTAAATCTTATTGCAAAAAGAGGAATTAAGCGTACTTGGGACATAAAGAGGTGCAGAACAGTATACTCTTATATAAGAAGACATAAATAATAAAAACTATGCCATGGATAGTCTATATTAAATAAAGATATTAAAGAGGACCACATGCTGACAGTTTTCACAGCCTTGTTGTTGTTGGATTTGGAAAAATAGAAACATTTTTAATTGATAACTTTGTTTTCAGTGGTGTATAAAGACCTCACATAATGAACCGTTATGTTTTTATGACCTTAGATGAGCCGTTCATCTACATTCACCTACATTCACCGCGGCTCCATGGAGGTCGACATATTGTGTCGCCGTGTTTCTACAGTAGCCGACAACGGACAAACAGCGCTGCAGAGCGCGTTTCGTCATCACGGTGTTCTTCTTCTGCTTGTATGATTCAGGCAGTGTAGACGTCACTACACTGAAAGCGTAGGAAGAATAAGAAGAGGAACTAACAATAATAACAAACAGTCTCTGAGGGGTTTTCTGGTTTATTAGAAGAGAAGTGACATTTGGACAAATGAACGAGCTCACGTGTTATTTAGCACGAGAGCCTGTGGATCTTCATACGATGAAGCCCGACAGGTTCGGGACAGTTACACACAGATGACGGCAGAAATAAAGGCTTTAATCGTTGTGGATTTCCACAGATGGAAGGCTGATGTGGGGCAGATGTTTTCAAAGCCCAGCTGAAGTCAGTCAGATTTAACGATGCAAAAGAAAACCGTTGTTTGGCAGCTTTAGCTGGAAGCTGGCCATGATCACAGAGAGAAGTGACGTGTTTCCCCTCTCAGAGGTGTGAAATCTGTAGTATGTCTGTAAGTTCATGTAGTTACTGTCTCTCCTCTGTTTTGGCTCTGCCCGTTTCATTCATGAGACAATCAGCTGATCACCAATTCATAGTTTTCATGTGACGTGTGTTTCTAACACCTGCATTTTGTGTTCATACCTGTCTTTTTCTTGAGTTGAGGTGATCCAAATAAAACCTGACTGCTGTGGCGGCGTCTGTACGAGGGAGTCCAGTGTGAGCTATCATGTCATGTGACTGAAAACTATGAACTGGCCAGAAAACAGTAGCTTAAAGCCTCGAAGCTCAGAAACAATATGTAGTTATGTGTAATTTCATGTAGTTATTCTGCAGTGCTCTGTTATGGCTTTGCTGCCTGGACAGAAATGTGGCTGATGAATATTATCAGCAATAAAACGGTAACACAGCTAAACTTCACATTTTACTGCCCGGGTGGAAAACGTGTTTCTCTTTACAGCTAATCGGTGCTTAAAGGAGACCTTATGCTTTTCCAATTTTGGATTTATTCAGGCACTTTTATTGAAAGATTTTTTTCATTTTACATGTTTATTTACAGCCTTAAACGTTGAAATGTATATTGTAACAACTTATTGGGTAAAAACTGGTAGTTCTATGTAAAATGAGACGTTGAGCCCCCCATATCGCCAAATGGCGTGATCCACGTTTCACTGCGAAGCTTCGACTGTGAGATTGACAGTCGAATCAGGCTCCGACCATCGAAGCATCGAATCTTCGGCTGTTGGGGGTCAGCCCTAGTTATGAATAATTAATTATGTTATCATAAGGTAGCCCAATCATTTTCGGATATCACTGTGCACACGAATGTGTAATTTGCACTTTCACATGCTAAATGCACAATAAAAAACATTTATATTTATATTACAAATATTTTCAGTACTTTGTGTTTCCGTTGTATTTTAAAACATTTAAAAAGACATTTTGCTAAAATTTGCACGCTTATCTAATTAAAGCAAAGCCAGAGGAGGCTTGATCCTCACCAGCCTGTGGTGCACAAACATTGGGGTAGACTAGACAGTTAGTTGCATATCTGCAGCTGTCAGATGTAGAGGAGGTTGATCACAAGTACCTTAAACTGTTTCCGCCACAGCTGTCTTCAGAGCGTCCAACATGAAGACACGCTGATGATCAACAACAAACCAAAGTAACATGTTGAAGATGTTTATTTCCTGCACAGAGTCAGAAATCAGTCGCTGCCACCTGCTGGCAGCCTGTTCAGCTGCAGCGCTGGAGGAAGTACTCACATCCTGTACTGCAGTAAAAGTACTAACACAGTGTACAGATACTCTGTTCCTAGTGAAAGTCCTGCAGTAAAAGTATGTGAGTATAATCAGGCCTTAAAGTGTCGAAGCAGTAACATGTTGTCCTGTCCTGAGATTCGTCCTCCTCATCGAAGCAGGACGTTGCTGCTGCAGCTCATTCTGAACTCTTCTTTTCATTCTGGATCAACCTGCTGATCACACGTTTAGTCTTTAGACACAGCGGGGACTCGCGTTAGTCTTCAGTAATTAATACATGTTATTTGTTAAGCTATGAGGAGAGGAAACGTTAGCCGCTAGGCTAATTCATGCTCCGTAAAATGCCACAGGCTAAGCTAACAACCTTGATACCTTTTTATTAAGCCGAATTTTAGCTCATGTTAGACGTGCTTGAGCTGTTTTATGTGAGTTGGTGGAGTCAATTTAAACTTTACTGCACTGAACCTGTAACAATTATTTCATGTGTTTTTTCTTTTATTGGCAGAAACCGAAGAAGAAAGAGGAGTTAGCATGACGTGGCACCGCTAGCATCTTTCAGAGGAGGATAAAAAGAAGAAGAAGAAGAAGAAGAAGGAGAGCAACACAGAAAATAAAGCAGAAACAATAGAATAAACATTTTTATATTTCCCCTTACAGGCCGTCATGTTCATGTGTAAATATATATAATATAATACTGTATAACTGCAGGATAACAAGCGGATTGTTTACGACTCTCTGCTTATTGTGTAACTTAAAGAATGGAAATAAATACTTCTGCCCCCTGTTAAACGTTTAAGAACAGCTGTGTTTGATCCCCTTCACATCCAGCATGTGTGACATTATTCCATACTGCAGCCTGTTAGTCCAGACGGGTCCCTGAGCTGCAGGATTAACTGTAAATGATTTTATTCGTTGCACATCTTCAGCTCGGTGCCACTGGCGCTTTAATCTGGATTTATTGTTCCTATATTAAAGCCTAAGGAACAAACCTCGTCTTATAGCAGACTGAGACCATTGAACTTCAGCCGTCATCGCAACAATTGCCCCCCTGAGAGATTTGGCAGGAGCCGCCGCTGGATTGAAGAAGCAGGATTTTAGTTTAAAAGAAAAAAGGTGGAACATCATCATCAGGCATCAGCACAGAGTTTATTCAACTGAAAGCTTCGGTTCATAGGTACAGAATGAAATGATGATTCATTAAAGGAACACAGAACACGACGTTTAACATTTCCTTAAAACAAAGAGACTGTAGAAGAACAAGCTTTCTGAGTCAAACACTGAGCAGCAGGTTCAAACGCTTTCAGTTCACTCAACATGTCGTCACTAACCATCACCGCTTTATACTTATATTTGAATTAAAATAATAAAACAACAATGCACCCAACAGAGCGGACGGCCCGTTAATAAACACAACTTATCTTTTAAATATGTGGATTCAAAATGGTCGCCGCTGAGAAGCTGGTCACGTGTTTTTGGGACAAACCAAAGGTTTTCTTACACAGGTGACAGAATTTCAGCGACATTAATAAACTGAGAAATATATTAATATTTAAATAATTTGAACTGATTTTTTAAAATTATTTTATTATTTTAAAATTATTAATTATTTTATTATTTCATAATGTATTTTTCTGCATTTAGAGTTTTAAAATAAATAAATACGTAATGCTAACTTAAATGTTTTTCATTATTTTGAGGCCCTGGTTTTATAAAATGTTTTACCTTAATCACCAAAATATGATATTTTATAAGAAGATATTTAGAAAATCAAGAAACATCCCCAAATATAGAAAGACTAAATGACTACAGAGTCCCTGGATTTAGCTCTGAAGCTTCCTGCAGTGGTGAAGAACAGTGAGGCCACAAGGCTTCAACAAGCTCTTCAGCCTGTGTGAAGTCATCAGGAGGGTCGCGACTGATCGGAGCTCTTCCTAAACGACAGAACGTGAGTTTCTCTCTCAGTCGATCAGCATCAAACTTCAGCACCTGAGAAGTTAAAGAACAAAAGAAGATTTCAGTTTATCTCAGTTTAACAGTGGAGAGCTGAGATACGGCAGGACAATGAAATAACGTCACATTCAGTGAAATAAACACTTTATAACAAGGACCAATGACAACCTAATGATGTCAGTCCCACATCTTAAATCCACCAGAGAGACATCACATGTAGGGTAGAGTGGGGTAAGACGCCCCCCCCCTAAGCTCAATGTCTATTTGCTGACACATAAAATAATATTTTATAGGGTTTTTTGTATCTTGACAATGGCCATGCTCAGGGTAACATAATATAAAGTAAAATAAATACCTACAGTTGACAAATTAATTTGAATTTAATAAAATGTATTTTTTAGGGAAAAGGCATTTTCCACATGGGGTAAGATGCCCTCCCCCCCCCCACTGGAGGGGGGGCATCTTACCCCGAACGTACTAATCTAATCTTAACTTTAAACAATTACATAATTTCTCTTAAGGCTCCCCTTTATGTAAATATATATGTATATAAAGATTTAACACAAACATATTTTATCTACAGCTTATTTTCAGTGAATAAAAAATTAGATCAACTTACCTCAAAATCACTTTGATCAAATAACTTAAAAAATTGTGATGAAAAAGAGGAAATGTTTAGTTAATTAAGACTAGCGGCAGCCAGAGGAAGTGTTAAGAAAACAAATTGTGACATCTTGTCGGTTTTTTTGGAATTACACTGGGGGGGCGTCTTACCCCACTCTACACTACACAGAGAAGATGGTGAAACAAAGAGAACCTGAAACAGTGAAAAGACGCGATGGATCTCAAAGAAAGAGGCAGATTGTTAAAGATTCTTGGTGCAGTGAACCTGCAGACCATCTAGGACGTCCCTACCCGTCACCTTTAGAATATGGACAGAACAATCCAGCGTGTCAGTAAAGGCAGAGAAGAAGAATGAGCAGTGAAGGTACCTGTTTATCCACATGCAGGGCGACGGCCACGTTATCCCAGACATAAAACTGAGCCCAACTTGTCACCGGCACCGCGTCCATCTGCATCTCATCACGGCTCTCGACCAACTCAAAACTGAAACAGAACAGCAGAAACAGACCACTGTCTGGTTAGTTCAGGTGTCTGTAAAAAGGGTGGGAGAGTTGAGCGTCTGTTAGTTCATGCTGTCACAGAGTTTCTGCTTCTCACCTGTGTGTCTCACTCATGGCCTCAGGCCTCCAGATGAAGCAGCCGTCTCTGTAGGTGCAGACGGCGTTTGGGTCGTCAGTCAGCAAAGGATATTTAGAGAACTGCTCCTGATTGGCTGGGCTGTGGACCAGCACAACGTGCATCACTTCCTGTTTGTACAGGACGGTCTCGTACACCCGCATGACGGGCTGAGCTCCGCTGCAGAACTGGAGACAGTAAAAGAGGTTTTAATGTAAACGTCCTGAGAACAAAGATGGCGGCTCTCTTTGTCTCTGTGCGCTGATTAATTCTTGATGAGGTCTTTTAACATGAACTGCTGTCTCTTTAACATCCTGTGCAGCTGCAGGAAGACATGGTGATGTTTTAGAGGGCTCACACCAAAACTCTTGTGACCATTCTCTGTTCTAGACAAATGCAACACCAGTAGCTTCCCAGCAGGTGGAGCCATTCTGACTGATTAAAACACTTCATTCAGTGTTGTGCACAGATCATCGTGAAACTAAACTTAACTACTGAAACTGGAAATCAAAGGCTGGATATGATGAGATGAAACTGTTGTGGGTTAATGTGGCTGCATCTGTAAAATCTTTAAGGTGCTGATCTGTTTCCTTTGTTTTTGTTTTCACTTCCTTTTCCGAGTGTCTAATATTGATAATATGAGACATTTGAGTCAAATGACTGTAAACTGAAAATTAATAAAATCTTAAATTACTAAAAAAAGTCTTCTGTTATTTCCATATTTGAACATCAGGCCTCATCTTTCATTTTCATTCATTTTTACTTCACATTATTTTATTTATTACAGACCAGCTGTGACAGAGAATAACCCGACCCTCAGTACCTGGTCTCTGTAGGCCTCCAGCACCTCCTCCAGGGGGAAGGTGAAGCGGTACGAGCCCAGCCTGGAGGTCTGCTCGAAGGCCGGGGAGGTGGTGAACTTCTCCAGGAAGCTCCGCTGCATCTGGACCTGCTCCTCCGTCCGGTCTGGGAAGGTCGTCTCCAGGAGCCTCCTCTCAGCTGACGCTATCTCATCAGGTCCCACAGCCAGACTCCACCACAGCAGAGAGCCTCTGAACGGGCTCCTGAAGCCTTCATCCCTCCTGATGCCCCTCAGTCCATCTCTGTTTGTGTCGTGTTTCAGATGAGACACATGAAACTCTGGTCTGGGGGAAGCCGGGATGTTTTCTTTGGAAAGGTACTGGTTTGACAGCCTTACTCTCTGAGCTTCATCTTTCAAATCATCCAGCTTCAGGTGCTGTCTGTCCACGACACGTTCAGGATGTCCTCTCCTGTTGGTTCTGATGTACATGGTCAAGTGCGGAATGATGTTGATTAAAAAGACAAATTATAAATCTGCTCTGGAGACGTGTGACCTCTGATCTGATCTCTAACACGGGCAGAGTGCTGCTTTATAAACCACATCCAGTTGCATCATAGTCATGAGTAAACTGTGCGAGTCATCCTGTGAGTCAGGAGACAGGATGAACAGGCCCTTTTCTTTCCTTTCCATCCTTTTCTTCTAACTCTTTATCTGTTTCTTTCTCTTCTCAGGAAACAGAAGTGAAAGTAAATTTGAACACACAGATTTTGTGCAGATCGGACTCATCGTCTAGGAGGAGTCTGAAAAAGTAAGTTTCACACTGAAAAACATCGCAGAAATCACAGGTGGAAATTTTCCCTACGGGGCATTAATAAAGTTCTATCTTATCTTTTCTTATCTTATAAATGTGTCAGAGAACGTGTGGATATTGAAATGGTAGCCGATTACAAATACTACAGGAACCGTAATAGATGCTAAACTGACCATGATGTTCTCCATAAGAAAGGTCTGCAAAGGTCCATGTTTCCTGTGTAAACTGAGACAGGTTGGTGTTCATCACATCGCTCCTTTCTGGAGAGTTTATTAACTTTTTGTTTCATTCCCTGGTATTTTACATTGACAATGAATATAAGTGTGAGTCCCGATTGTTTAAGAAAGGGCAGGTGATTATTAGAGTTCTCATTCCCTATTTAGCGAGTACGAGCTGTCACATTCAGGCTGCCAGCCCTCCGGGCCCACAGCTTCTTTCTGCCTGGCTGCAAACTGTGAAAGAAAAATAAGCAAACATCTGTGAGGAGGCTTATTATTACATGCAGAGCACTACTGATGTTTTCTGTTGTTATCGTGGTTTGGGCCAAAATGCATTAACCTTAATTATAGGTTGACATTTGTCATGTTTTGCGTCTGCAGCAGTTTGGACCAGCCCTGTGAATTTCACTAATGTTTACAGTTTTATTTATTTAGCTGACGCTTTTATCCAAAGCGACGTACAGCTGCTCTACATGTCAGAGGTCGCACGCCTCTGGAGCAACGAGGGGTTAAGAGTCTTGCTCAGATGGGTCACAGTGGGGGATTGAACCCGGGTCTCTCACACCATAGGCAGGCTTCTTATCCACTGTTCCATCACCGCCCGTCCAGGCTGCAGTATGACTTTAATCACAGGAACAATTCAGTTTTTCACTTCATAAAAACTGGAACATTTTGGTCCTAATTATTGTCAGATAAAAGTTTCCTACAGTAGAATTCAGGACTATATTCTGAGATGAACTACTTCTGATTCCGGCTGTGGAGGTAGAGCGGGTTGGCCGTTAAGCGGAAGGTCGGCGGCTCAATCCCCGGCTCCCCCAGGCTGCATGTCGAAGTGTCCTTGGGCAAGACATTGAACCGCTAATTGCCCCTGGTGGCTGTTCCACCAGTGTGTGAATGTGAGTGAATGGTGAATGCAGATGTAGTGTGAAGGTGCATTTACTTCTGTAGATGGGTGATGGTACCTGTATATCCACATGTAGGGCGACGGCAGCGTTTTCCCAAACATAAAACTCAGAGCTAAACATCTTCGGCGCCGCGCCAACCTGCATCTCATCAGGTTTCAGGACCAACTCATAGCTGACAAAAACAGAAAGCAGGAACAGACCAGTGTCTGTGGTTAGTTCACGCGTCACAGAGTTTCTGGCTCTTACCTGTGTGTCTCGCTCATGGCCTCAGGCCTCCAGATGAAGCTCTGTAGGTGCAGACGGCGTTTGGGTCAGCAAAGGATATTTAGAGAACTGCTCCTGATTGGCTTCATGTCACCATGTTACATATCAGAGAGGCGTCCTGCTGGTTTCAACTGCTCAGTTTAACAACAGTATTTAAAACCAGAGCTGTAGACTCTGGTTAAAAGTGAGCAGCTGTAATTAAACAAGCTTCTAAATGCAACACAAAGAGCCGTCCAGCAGGTGGCGCCTTTTTGTTGCCATTCAGTGCTTCAGAAGCTTTTTTCCTCCAGACACAGTGAAGACAGAGCAAAGCTGCCAGTCGTCACATTTAATAACGTCATGTCAGAATTAATTTAAGGAGCAGTTTAGGGAGTGTGTTTGAACTTAACGGGAGTTTAGAGAAACATTAATGTGATACAGAAACTGATTTACCAAACATACACAGCGCCTCATTGTTCTACAGGAACATCATGAATCTGTCTTGTTCCGGGAAAGGGACTTAGGACAGGATCAAATTTCCAGCTGGGCCACAAGAGATGTTGTAAATGTGACTAATTACAACACAATACACTGATGCTCTTACACGCCTATTTAGGATGGGCCTGATGCAAGACAGAACGTGTTGGACACAATGGTGCATGCTGCATGGGAACGCTCCGGAGTTCTACAGTGTGGATTAAGTCTGACAGGTTGAATTATGGCAGCAAGAAGCGAAACTGGGAGAACACAAAAACATGTACAGCTTCATTTGAATACTTTGGTCAAAGGACGCCACGACGAGTGTGAGGTCATTTCCTCACGTAGGACAAACTGAATTAAAGGTTTTCAGGGAATCAAAGGCTCGATATGATGCGGCTGAAACTGTCTCAGGGGTTAATGTGGCTGCATTTGTAAAATCTTTTAGGTTTCGATATCAACTATCTGTTTCCTTTGTTTTGTTTTCACTCCCTCCCTGTGCCTGTCTGGAAAAGTTTACATGTATAATACTGATAACAGGAGACATTTATGAGTCAAATGAAAGTTAAACTTAATAAAATCTTAGATTACTAAAAAAGTACAGTTCGTACAGTGTGAACACAACATTGACCAGCAGCTGTGCTTTCGGTTCACACAAAATTGAATCACTATGATTTTAGTAATTACACTATCAACAAACACCTAAACATTATAATCCTCAGAAATTTAGAATTTTTGTCAGATCTGTTTTCATTTGATCGTACAGGTATACCTACAAAATATACTGATCTATGGCGACTGATCCATCAGTGAACAGCGTTCCCCAGAAGCATCACATCACCTGTCGTGGTTCCTGGATTCTACAATCTAAATGCAGATGTTAGAGCCTGCTTAAGAAACCTCAGTGAACTGGCAGCCTAGTTTTATATCTTAGTTTTCCTTCTTTCAGGCCCAGATGTCTCAGTGTGTGTGTGCTGCAGTTTGCAGGGGAAGCTGGTGTTTCCTCAGGTGGGCTGAGAGAGGCTGCCTGAGGGGGAACACGTTGTTCAAGAGCACTGTACGGTTTAATTAGGCAATTTTAAGTCTCCTATATGTTCAATTTAACCAAATCCAAAACAACAGCAATAAATCAATCACATACTAACACTCCAAGCAATTCATCATCATCCTCATCTTTATGAATTTGAAATGCTGTGATTAAATATTTACCCAACAGTCATTTACAAAAACCCAATCTTCTTCAGTAGCCTAGTGTTAGTTATGAATCAAATCAGATGTATTAAGCATTTAGTGTTTAGTGTTAGTTCAGGCAGGCAACAAAGTCAAGCTCAGCTCACAATCCCAGCTGATAGCAGCCATCTTAAGCCAACAGCTGACAGCTCAGCTGATTCCGCTCTTAGCATTCAAGGCGCCTTATTTATGATGCTGTAGCCTGCCGGCCCTCGCTGCTTCCTCTGCAAACAGCTCTTAACCCGCCGCCACCCCAAAACCTCCTTTAACGCCGTATCTGATAGGGATGCACGATAATTATCGATCCGATAAGTATTGGTCGATTGGGCATATTTCATTATTGGAATCACATCAGGAAACAGATTTTGGTCAAACAAACATGTCGTCAAGGTTCGGATGTTTTTCACTGTTTCAGAAGACGGCAGCACATATGGCTACATGGTAATCTAAGCAGTTAAATAACAGACAACTTCTAATTTAGCTCGTTGTACATTTAGCTAATTGCCAAGCTAGCGTTAGCACGGTGTGCTATAACATGCAGGATGAGAGACGCGGACAGAGCAGATTAAATAACACCTTCTACATGTAATGCTTGTTAAACAGATGCATTGTCTTTTACTCGTGAGGTTTTATTGTACGTACAACAGTAACGTGGGCAGCTGTCGTCATCTCGAGTAGTTTGGAGCTAACTTCACTTCACCGTCTCCACGGCGGCCTGCGCCTGCATGTGTGTGTTCGTGAGCAAGAGGCCACACAGGCAGCCTGATAATAAACAGCACGGTCTTCAGCCCGTTTAACACCACATTTCAGTGCCTATCTAGTATGTGATTAATCATGTAATTCGGCATATGCCTGCTTCGTTCTGTACGGGGGTTCTTTACTGCTGCTCTCTGTTTGGGCTTTCCATGTAGGCACATGGATGGGCAGAGAGGTGCTCTCACATGGAAGGGCAGGGAGGTGCTCTCACATGGAAGGGCAAGGAGATCCCAGAACAGAGCCATACCCCCAAACATAAAACAATGGTGCAAATATCAGTTCTTTGATGAAAGTTGTCCTGACTGAATTAGTATAGATAGCAGATCAAATACCATTCATTAATATTTTCCAGCAAGTAAACAGAATTTAGTTATATAAGCAACAGTTCATGTAGGATAGAATCATGTATCAGGTAGAACTGATCACCAGTTTGATCATTTATTATCAGATGATTCCTAAATTGTCCACCCCTCCTCCCGGAGGTTCAAACCTTTGGTGTTCAGAGAAGAGTCTTGCAGGAGTCTTTTCGATTGTAGAGTGTACAATCTGTTTTTATTTAAAGCTGAACACAAGTTATCAAAATCCTCTGTGCACGACCCTAATGACTGCTGAGCATGACAAAAAAACTTCCCTCAGTACTTCTCCTCAAAGATGTCTATTAATAAATATAGAAATTGAGCGAGAGCCTTCTTGTGTCCCTCTGTTATACTGGAGGACATTAATAAACCGAGATACAGATTTTTTAACCTAATTTTTTTTCTACAGGTTTATAACTTTAAAGAAAATAAACAGATAATTTCAACTTTTTGAGGCCAATGCTCTGATTCTATAACATGATTTTCCCTAAAATATTATCTTTTTTGAAGAAAACAGAAAAACTTTAATTATCAATAATCATGAAATATACTCTACGACATTACATTACATTTTTTCATTTAGCTGACGCTTTTATCCAAGTCGACTTACAATGTATGTCAGAGGTCGCACGCCTCTGGAGCAGTGGGGGGTTAATTGTCTTGCTCACTTTGGTGGATGATCTTCTAACAATAAAACTACTACAGCCCCCCTAATTTAGCTGTAAAGCTTTCTTCAGTGGAGAGGGATCGTCGGGCCACAATGTTTTAACAAACTCTTCAGCTTCTGGAAAATCTTCAAAATTGATGTTTTCTTGATTGATTGGCTTTGTTTTATCTTTGGTTTGAATCTTTCCTTCATCACACCACATGAGGTTCTCTCTCAGTCGGTCAACGTCAAAGTTCAGCACCTGAAAAAGTAAAAGAACAGAAGAAAATGACGAGCAGAACAGCTGCAGGGTCTGTGAGAAGCTGTGAGGGTGCAGGACTGGACTGTCTGGAATATCTGTACCATTTTTCATTTAGTCTATAGCACCATCACCTTTATTGTCTGTACCTCTATGTGTATACTGTGTAGGTTGCCTCCCTCTGCTCTCTCTCTCTTGCTCTCTCTCTCTCTCTTGCTCTCTCTCTCTCTCTCTCCCCTCACCCCAACCGGTCGAGGCAGATGGTCACCACCCTGAGCCATGGTTCTGCTCGAGGTTTCTGCCTCTTAAAAGGAAGTTTTTCCTTGCCTGTGTCGCCTAGTGCTGCTCTTGGTGGGAATTGTTGGGCTTCTGTAAATAACTTCAGAGTATGGTCTAGACCTGCTCTTTATGAAAAGCGCTGTGAGATAACTGTTGTTGTGATTTGGCGCTATATAAATAAAAGTGAATTGAACTGAATTGACTGTTAGCAGCAACGGCGTTGCCAAGTCATTTTCCCGGGACTTTAGCACCGGATGTCTTGACTGCAGCCCCGAATGTAAATCAACAACAGCAAAAAAAATATTTTCCATGTTAATACACAATAATCTTCATGACACAGCCTGTCTCTCAGGTCTTCAAAGAGCAGAGGCTACTCGCAATGATATTGATAGATAATCAGCCTGCCTGCATTTAGAGAGAGAGAGAGAGAGAGCATTGCACAGTCGCCACACAGCAGTGACAGAATATCATGACCTCTGACCGCGACACAGACTCCTGACGCTCTGTGTCCTTCTGTCAGGATGCTTCATTCCCTCTGAAGTGGCTGTGAGCTGCACTTTATCAGAGGTGCTGAAGTGAACATTTGTGTTTTCAGTTTCGGTTTTCTTCCTCTGATGAAGAGCAGTGAGCTCATCTCATCATAAGGCCTAGGCTGCAGTCCCAGACGGGCTGTGTGTCTGTGAGACGGTCTAAAGGGGGCATCCTCATGGGGAATCTAGCACAGGCTACCGGCGAAATGCCCGGTAGGCCGACCAGCCTTTAGGGCCGGTGTATTGGGTTGGCCCAATTACATCTCTTACTAATAACCGATATACCGAAATAACCGATATGTAAAAATATATGTAAAAAGTAAAAAAAGAATAAGCTACTGGTTATTGCATTACAATCTATTATATTTTTATATTCTGAATTGTCACCATCCACCTACGGGGGTGGGATGGCGCAATGGTTAAGGCGCCCGCCTTTGGTGTGAGAGACCCGGGTTCAATCCCCACTGTGTCCCTGAGCAAGACACTTAACCCCTACTTGCTCCAGAGGCGTGCGACCTCTGACATGTATAGCAATTGTAAGTCGCTTTGGATAAAAGCGTCAGCTAAAATGAATAAATGTAAATGTAAATTTTGTCCTTCCTACGCATAGTTCTTCTGAACCCTAGTTCCTTTGAAGCATAGTTCCTCTGAAGCATAGTTCCTTTGAAGTGTAGTTCCTCTGAAGCGTAGTTCCTTTGAAGCATAGTTCCTCTGAAGCGTAGGTCCTTTAAAGTGTAGGTCCTTTAAAGTGTAGGTCCTTAGAAGCATAGTTCCTCTGAAGCGTAGTTCCTTTGAAGCGTAGTTCCTTTGAAGCGTAGCTCTTTTGATGTGTAGTTCCTTTGAAGCGTAGTTCCTTTGAAGCATAGCTCTTTTGATGTGTAGTTCCTCTGAAGCGTAGCTCTTTTGATGTGTAGTTCCTTTGAAGCGTAGTTCCGTTGAAGCGTAGTTCCTTTGAAGCGTAGCTCTTTTGATGTGTAGTTCCTTTGAAGCGTAGTTCCTCTGAAGCGTAGTTCCTTTGAAGCGCAGTTCCTTTGAAGCGTAGCTCTTTTGATGTGTAGTTCCTTTGAAGCGTAGTTCCTTTGAAGCGCAGTTCCTTTGAAGCGTAGCTCTTTTGATGTGTAGTTCCTTTGAAGCGTAGTTCCTTTGAAGCGTAGTTCCTCTGAAGCGTAGTTCCTTTGAAGCGTAGCTCTTTTGATGTGTAGTTCCTTTGAAGCGTAGTTCCTTTGAAGCGTAGCTCTTTTGATGTGTAGTTCCTTTGAAGCGTTGCTCTTTTGATGTGTAGTTCCTTTGAAGCGTAGCTCTTTTGATGTGTAGTTCCTTTGAAGCGTAGTTCCTTTGAAGCGTAGCTCTTTTGATGTGTAGTTCCTTTGAAGCGTAGTTCCTTTGAAGCGTAGCTCTTTTGATGTGTAGTTCCTTTGAAGCGTAGCTCTTTTGATGTGTAGTTCCTTTGAAGCGTAGTTCCGTTGAAGCGTAGTTCCTTTGAAGCGTAGCTCTTTTGATGTGTAGTTCCTTTGAAGCGTAGTTCCTCTGAAGCGTAGTTCCTTTGAAGCGCAGTTCCTTTGAAGCGTAGCTCTTTTGATGTGTAGTTCCTTTGAAGCGTAGTTCCTTTGAAGCGCAGTTCCTTTGAAGCGTAGCTCTTTTGATGTGTAGTTCCTTTGAAGCGTAGTTCCTTTGAAGCGTAGTTCCTCTGAAGCGTAGTTCCTCTGAAGCGTAGTTCCTTTGAAGCGTAGCTCTTTTGATGTGTAGTTCCTTTGAAGCGTAGCTCTTTTGATGTGTAGTTCCTTTGAAGCGTAGCTCTTTTGATGTGTAGTTCCTTTGAAGCGTAGTTCCTTTGAAGCGTAGCTCTTTTGATGTGTAGTTCCTTTCAAGCGTAGTTCCTTTGAAGCGTAGCTCTTTTGATGTGTAGTTCCTTTCAAGCGTAGTTCCTTTCAAGCGTAGTTCCTTTGAAGCGTAGTTCCTCTGAAGCGTAGTTCCTTTGAAGCGTAGTTCCTCTGAAGCGTAGTTCCTTTGAAGCGTAGTTCCTCTGAAGCGTACTTACCAAAAATTTACACCACACGTCCGTGAGATGCAGTTCAGCACATGAATGTGGGGGCAGTGTGTCGATCTGACTGGCAGGTCACCAGTAATCTACTGTTCCACACACCAGCCAGGTGGTGGCGGTATGCAGTCTGCCAACCACCATTAAAAGTAAAAGAAGAAGGTCAGCGGAAGACTGAACAAAGGAGATTTATGGCGGGATGTTTCCAGTAAGACTCCCAAAGCTAGTTTAGTTTATTTAATTACTTTTATTATTTTACTATTATAATTTTTTTTTTTTTAATTACCAAGATCGTCTGATATGATGTCTTCACAGCATACTCGAGTTTCGCTATGTTTAGGATGTTAAATTTGAAGGTTGTCGAGGAAGATGATCAGGTGTTGGTGAGGGATGATGAGGTCCTGGTCTGCCCCCTAGTGGACTCACGTTTAATCTTCCAGGTGCAGTACGCAAGTACGCAGGAAAGTATGTGAACAATGCCGTTTGCATCGCAGACGCCTGTCTACGCCTTGTTAAAAAGCAAGTATTTCAGCAGCTTTAGGACGCCCCTATCCTTCACCTTTAGAATATGGACAGAAAAATCCAGCGTGTCAGGGTGAGAAGAACTATGAGTAGTGAAGGTACCTGATTATCCACATGCAGGGCGACGGCCACGTTATCCCAGACATAAAACGGAGGCCAATACGTCACCGGCACCGCGTCCATCTGCATCTCATCACGTCTCTCGACCAACTCAAAACTGAAACAGAAGAGCAGAAACAGACCAGTGTCTGTGGTTAGTTCAGGTGTCTGTAATAAGGGTGGGAGAGTTGAGCGTCTGTTAGTTCATGCTGTCACAGAGTTTCTGCTTCTTACCTGTGTGTCTCACTCATGGCCTCAGGCCTCCAGATGAAGCAGCCGTCTCTGTAGGTGCAGACGGCGTTTGGGTCGTCAGTCAGCAAAGGATATTTAGAGAACTGCTCCTGATTGGCTGGGCTGTGGACCAGCACAACGTACATCACTTCCTGTAGGTACAGGACGGTCTCGAACACCCGCATGACGGGCTGAGCTCCGCTGCAGAACTGGAGACAGTAAAAGAGGTTTTAATGTAAACGTCCTGAGAACAAAGATGGCGGCTCTCTTTGTCTCTGTGCGCTGATTAATTCTTGATGAGGTCTTTTAACATGAACTGCTGTCTCTTTAACATCCTGTGCAGCTGCAGGAAGACATGGTGATGTTTTAGAGGGCTCACACCAAAACTCTTGTGACCATTCTCTGTTCTAGACAAATGCAACACCAGTAGCTTCCCAGCAGGTGGAGCCATTCTGACTGATTAAAACACTTCATTCAGTGTTGTGCACAGATCATCGTGAAACTAAACTTAACTACTGAAACTGGAAATCAAAGGCTGGATATGATGAGATGAAACTGTTGTGGGTTAATGTGGCTGCATCTGTAAAATCTTTAAGGTGCTGATCTGTTTCCTTTGTTTTTGTTTTCACTTCCTTTTCCGAGTGTCTAATATTGATAATATGAGACATTTGAGTCAAATGACTGTAAACTGAAAATTAATAAAATCTTAAATTACTAAAAAAAGTCTTCTGTTATTTCCATATTTGAACATCAGGCCTCATCTTTCATTTTCATTCATTTTTACTTCACATTATTTTATTTATTACAGACCAGCTGTGACAGAGAATAACCCGACCCTCAGTACCTGGTCTCTGTAGGCCTCCAGCACCTCCTCCAGGGGGAAGGTGAAGCGGTACGAGCCCAGCCTGGAGGTCTGCTCGAAGGCCGGGGAGGTGGTGAACTTCTCCAGGAAGCTCCGCTGCATCTGGACCTGCTCCTCCGTCCGGTCTGGGAAGGTCGTCTCCAGGAGCCTCCTCTCAGCTGACGCTATCTCATCAGGTCCCACAGCCAGACTCCACCACAGCAGGGAGCCTCTGAACGGGCTCCTGAAGCCTTCATCCGTCCTGATGCCTCTCAGTCCATCTCTGTTTGTGTCGTGTTTCAGATGAGACACATGAAACTCTGGTCTGGGGGAAGCCGGGATGTTTTCTTTGTAAAGGTATTTGCTTGGCAGCCTTATTTTCAGAGCTTCCTGTTTCAAATCATCCAGCTTCAGGTGCTGACTTCTTACAACATTTTCGTAATGTCCTCTCCTGTTGGTTCTCTTTTCCATGGTCAGATGAGGAATGATGTTGATTAAAAAGACAAACTTTGAGTGGTCTGCTCTGGAGACGCGTGAGCTCTGATCTGATCTCCGACACCGGCAGAGTCCAGAAGCATCTGGTTCCTGTTTAAAAGAGACGCGTCATGGTCATCATGTGAGTCAGGGGGCGGAGAGAGGACTCTGGGGCAGAATGATTGGTCGTGTGTTGTGTTCAGAGGGCTGTTTCACAAAAGTAGAATTTAGAAATCCAGGATAAGAGATAAAGCTGGGCTTGACCTAGTGTGATCAGAGCATCCTGGCTTTGTCAGTTTCACAAAAAGCCAAACCAGGCTCAGAAGGTGCTGACTATGTCAAGCCAGGTGTAAGTAATTCAGATAAATGGGCGCCAACAACTTTTTTCAAGAGACCACGCTGTCGATCACAGATTCATTGATGCTGAAATGGAAAAGACGTGTGCAGCACACTTTATTTGCTGTTCCTCACTGTGTGCAAAAAAGGTTTTTGATGAAAAAATGCACATAATATAAAAAAAGAAAGACAGAAAAGTATTAAAACAGTGAGAAAAGCGTGGCAGACAATATTTATATGCAATACTTAATAAGTAAGTTGCTTAAAGAATCACTGCTCCTCACTGAAACTGTTAATTATAACGTTACCATGAATAGTAACGTTATGTCAGACCTTAAAAGTGAGTACCGGGTCCTTAATATGTCACTCAGCAAATGTATTAATTACAACCACTAATCAACATACTGTCTATTCAATTCAATTTTATTTATATAGCTGCAGTTCACAAGCGTAAGTATTTCTTTTTGAGCATTAAACTCTTAATTTTCTGACGTGTAAAGAAATATTCAACACCAATTTATGGTGGGAATTATTTTATATAAATTTTATTCATATAAAAGGAAAAAAAATCAGCTGGCAGGTGACAATTCAAAATATAAAAAATATAATGCAGTATCAGCAGCTTGTTCATTTAGCTTACGTTTTTTTTTTGGACAGTGCACATATCTTTATTCTATGTTTGCACTGCATGTTTTCTTATTAACCTTTCTTAAAGCCTGTTCAGTTATTTACCATTTTATATTGCAAGCAACATTTTTTGACAAATACTTTTAAAAGTGTGTATATTTAATAGGCTTGGCAGAGAGGCTGGAGGTCTGCCAGTTTTGTCTGAAAATGGTGTACTTGTTTAGTCAGTATGGATAATAGATAAAAAGTCAGTGTTGTGGTGCTCATAGAATATACTGTATGATATCTGTAAGTTGACCCTGAGGCTGTAGTCCTACAGTCTGACAGCCAGTCTGCCACTGTACTAAGTATAAGCACATCCACAGGTGAACACTACTTGCTGTGCTGACTGTTATGTGTTTTACAGACTGTCAGATGTCTGAACTGCACACACTTGAAAAAAATTAACAAAATAAAAAACAGGACTTGGACTTAGATGGCGATAAAAAGAAGCACTAAGGACATTGGAAATCCAGCAACTACAAAGAGAAGTGATTTAGTGATTTAGTGTATAGAAGTTCACTGTGAGCCAAAATGTAACACAATGTATTGCGGTAATAATTGTTTTCTCTCCCAAACACGCAGTTGTTTCATGAATAAACAGTCCACAATATATCCTCCTTACTGAAGTAGGACTATAATTTGAGAGTATTATAAAATGGCATAGGAATCCTACATAGTGTGTGTGAGTTTCTTGAGTGACATATAATGTCCGCTGCTCACTTTTAAGGCACAATATAACATTATAATTATGACAGTTTCAGTTAAGAGCTGTGGTATTTTTAGCTTCTCACACATTCAGTCGGTCAACAATTGGCTGCCACTTTCTTTCGCTGGTTTATTGCTGTACCCGTGTTACTTTTTCTTTTATTCATCCTGTTTTATAATTTTTTATTTTTACAAGTGCTTTCATTCCACATAAACCTACTCACTGATGCTCATTGTGTGCAGAGTATGGTGCACGCATCTTCTGTAGTCATGAAACCTAATAACCCCAACCTACTGATTTTAATACAGGCTACTGAAAAATATGCAGAACACACAGGCCTACATAAGAACATGGAATGACTGAAAAAAACACTTTGGTTTGTGATCGGCGTGACCGCTGACTGAACAGATAAGGCACCAGGATTGACTAAGCCTGGCTGTTAGCCTGGTCTGGAGCAGGCTAGCTGCACAGAATAAATCGCCATGGTAACTTATGTGTTTCTACTTTCGTGAAACCGAGTCCAGGCTTAATTCAGCCAGGATATCTGGAAAATCCCGGCTTAATCCCTTATCTTGGTTTTGTGAAACAGCCCTCAGGACACGCACAGCAAACAAACACACAAGATGTTGTGTTGTTTGTTTGTTGCTGTGTTCGGAGAGAAGAACCTCAGCGAGCTTATAACCAGTTTGTTTGCAGAGTGTGTTGTGGTGTGTGCGCGCGTCACGCAGCGGCGTCGTTAGCCCTGGGCGTGTTTTTTGAAAAGTCCGGGATCTCTGAAGGATTTTCAAAAGACAAACAACAAAAGGCTGAAAATTGAACTTCACTCGCTTAATTACCGTTACGTGCGCGGGAGCGAGAGATTATAGGCTAGTTATTATTTATTCTCCTGCACATTAGCGGAGACTAAGATGATCCAGCTGCAGCTCTGTGTCTGTCCTCTCTGCTCCACCTGAAGCTGTGAGCTCAACTTTATCAGAGGCGCTGAAATTAAGTGTGTAGATTAGTGGTGAGGTTAATCAGCTGACAGGCAGAGGAGGCGTTATACATGCTTCATTTCAAAATCTACGTTTTGCCCCCCCTCCGCTTTCCTAATGTAAAGTTTTATGTAGGCTATTGCCTTCCCGGCTCTGGCGATCTTAGAGCTGGCTCATAGGCAGTTTACTAAGAGACCTGTCAACCATTCACAAACTCCACATCAGTCGCGGACAAAATGCGGCCTATTTAAATGTTGAGGGAGGAAAAAATGTTGCTCGAAAAAGTGGCTCCATATTACAGACTTTTCTTTTGTGCTGCTGTTACTTCTGGCTGATGGGTGGGTCCATCTAATGTACTCTTAATTTCGCTACATAACTGAACCAGACTGTAATCTGCATTTTGCTTCATTATGAAATGAGCTCATCCAGGCTGTGCGCGCGCAGTTACGCAGTAAAGTGCTTGTCACAGTCACAGAGCTGGCAGATGCAAACATTTAGAAAATCAGGCAAACATCTTTTCAGTTTAAGTTTTTTTTTGTTCTTCTAATACAACTGAAACTCAGTGAGCCACACCAAGCCAAGTAAAGCAGCCTGCGTCGCTCTTAAGAAGTCGGCAAGTGAAAAACTTTCCATTAACGGCACATTAAGCGTCTTTAGTCTCTGCGGAGCAAATGAGCACTGCACACTGTAAGATCTGTGTCAGATGATCACTGCAATGACTGAGATATATTAAAAGTGTCCTGTTGTTGAACAGAGCATCGCTTTGGACATCAGCCTGTTTCTTTTCTTTAATACACATCGGTTACTATTTGTTTTATAGCGATGTCCGACGGTGAGTCCATGAACAGAATGTCGCAGGTGAAACTGGTCTTTCACTCGTCAGAGAGAGAGAGAGAGAGAGGGGGAGAGAGAGAGGGAGGGAGAGAGAGAGAGAATGTGGTGGATAAAACAGTCCTGTTTGGTTTTACGCATGACGCACAGCTTCCTCTGTCTGCAGGTTTACCTGCTTCAACAACGAGCTGCTCCATGTTTCTGCCACAATGATTCTTTGCGTTGTGAAGATTATTTAGATGCTTCAGGAATAATCAGATTGTTTTGGCAGCCTGTGCTGCTGCAGAACAAGCGGTTTGGTTGGCTACATCTCCATAATAAAAGGCACAGGTAACAAAAGTTGTCTGGGCAGCAAAACTGATATTTTAAACTGATCATATTATATGATCATTATATTCAGTTACAATTTTAGATTTTGAATTGTTTTATTAAACCTTTATAAAACCAGAACAAATATTTTTTCCAACAGTGTCCTGGCCAAAGCAGGCAGGAGTACAACTGCACATTTAAGATGGGAATAAATAATCAGTTACAAGGTCATAAAATATCAAAATGTTCTCAGGCTACCTGAATTTTGTGTGTCCCTTTACATAAATAATTTCCACAATAAATGGATGCAGAAAATACAGAAATTGGTGTAAAAAAAAAATACCAGAATGCAGGAAACTAAGTATTTAAATTTTCTGGGGGAGGACCCCCAGACCCCCCGGTTCACACTGTTGCAGTTTTATTGTTATATAAGGCTGTTGGATTTAGACACAACATCACAATTTAGCAGACATGACACAGTTAAAAGTGTTGCTCTGTTGTGCCATATAAGTAAAGTATATTTACTGTTGCTTTAATGCTTGGTGGACGTTTCAATTACTATGTGAAGGTATGAAGTTTTGTGGGCGGGGCTAAGCCCCCAATGTTTCAAGATCCTAACAAGGCCCCTGGCGTCACGTCCTTTAATTAGAGTTACGTAAAGCTTTTGATGGGACAGTCAGGTCCTAGAGAAGTAGTGACAACAGCTGCACAGAGGGGGTCAAAGTTTTTGGCGGCGCCGCTGAACAGGCTCACAGGGAGTAGACTGTTGAATCCAACAGGCAGACAGAACACTCTTCCAAACGAACATGACTGAATGTATAGACGCTACAATACACTGCAACGACCGGACAGAGACTGAAGAGAAACAGCAAACATTTAACACAAGGGACTAAAGAGACAGGCGGGCAGATCACTGAGGGGGAACAGAACGAACATGTTACACAATACCAGACAAGAATCTAACTTCAGACAGAAACCCATGTAAACAGACAAACACAGGGATCATAACAGACAGAACCTAAACGAGAACACAGAATACAGAGCAACTAAAATAATGCAGACAAAGAACTAGAGTGGCACAGGTCTAGGAACAAAGACATGGAACCAAAACCCAGACTCCCCAACAAGACACACAGACAGGATCGTGACAATAACAAACAGCAGCAGGTGTAAAAACATTATTTGAGGTTCAGAGCTCGTCTAAAACGGGGGTTTGATGATTTAAAGAGTCCATGTTGCTGTAGTCTGGGAGGAGTTTCAGAGGAAGGGGGGCTGCGATGGTGAAAGTTCTGTGGCTCCAGGTACGGTGTTTGGTCCTGGTCTGTGGTGAGAGGAGGTTAGTGAGTTTAGAGAGGGATTGTGGTGGAGGAGCAGGTCTGTGAGGTAGGAAGGGGTCTTCTTATGAAGGGCTTTATGTGTGAGGAGGAGGATTTTGTACCACAGCTGTTGGGGAACATGGAGATCACGATGGATCAGGGTTTCAGCAGCAGAGAAGGTGAGTGAGGGGCAGAGACGGGCAATGTTTGAGGTGAAGGAAGGCGGTCCTGGTGACATGGTTGATGTGGTGATCAAAAGTTGTTGGTGTTTTTTGTGAGTGATTTGGGGCTGATGATGATCAGGTCAGACTTATTGTAACTGAGCTGTAAGAAGTTGGTTTGCATCCAGGTTTGTATGTCGGTGAGGCAGCTGGTCAGAGTTGCAGAGGTAACTGTGGTGGAGATCGGGACGTCATCGGCGTAGCAGTGGAGGTGGAGAGCATATCTACGTACGATGTTACAGAGTGGCAGGATGTCGATGTGCCGTGTGCAGACCCATCCACCAATGTGTCCCTGTTGCTCCTCCTCTGACATGAATAGCAATTGTAAGTCGCTCAGGATAAAAGCGTCAGCTAAAATGAATAAATGTAATTCAGTGGCGGATTTGCAGATGGTGTCGTCAATGTGGAAATTAAAGTCTCCAATAGAGAGCTGGAAATGAGAGAAGTCAGAGAAGAAGGTGGGGTTTGGCTCGGGGGGGGGTAATTGAACCGGGAGCAGCCGCCGTGGGCGGAGAAGAAGACTTCAGGCGATAAGTGCGCTCGAGATGACGGCGGCTGACTTTTGCCAACTTGACATTCTAACGTGAGCTGCAGGTGACTGCGGGGCGGGGAATAAAAACAGCGCCGTCAAGTCAGACACATTCTACCTGCAGCAGCTTACTGAGAGCTCAGATCAACGACTGATCTCACTGCACTTTTGCCTGGACCAGATATTATTATTTATATCATACATAATGTTTTCCAGCAGTTAAACATGACTCATCAAATCAGCAACAGATCGTATAGTGTAGACTTATACCTCCTCATGTGTCAGGTAGAATACCTGATCACCAATTTGATCGTTTAGTATCAGATGGTTCCCAGATATTCCACCCCTCCTCCCGGAGGATCAAACCTTTAGATGAGAGGCTGTTGCAGTCGGCGTTCAGAGAAGAGTCTTACAGGAGCTTGTACAACAATCTGTTTTTATTTAAAGCTGAACACCAGTTATCCAAATCCTGCTGAGCATAACAAAAAACTTCCATCTCTACTTCTCCTCAAAAACGTCTATTAAGAAATAATTAAAAATAAAAAGATTCTAATCTACGGAGATCAGGACAACAAAAAAGAGACGCTACCCGAGAGAGCGAGAGCCTTCTGTCCCTCTGATCTACAGGAGGACGTCAGGAAGAAGTCTGTCTTCTAAATAAGGTAAAACATGAAAGTGCAATCCAGACGTTGGTCAAAGCTCAATTCTTCTACGTCAAACTTAAAACACATGATCAGGAACAAAGAATGTCCAACGAGCCGTCTTTCAGTAAGTCTGGCATAAAAGAAAGGATGTCGGACAACCAGGTGACATTTACACAGGAAACTGTTTGAAGCACTACGCAGCATTTAAAAAGGAAGTTTAGCCACAAGTGAAGACGTCTTCAGTGAGTCACAGGGATGTAGAGGCCATTTCAGCAGGAAGTCTGTGGTCACAGCTGTTACTTTTCTCTGTAACAGAGCCAAACGTCACAGTTCGTGACATTTGTGCAGACATGCAGAGTCCAAACCAAAGATCTAATTTCTACTTTCATTCTTTTTGTGGTGCTGTCAGTGTTTAATTAGTTTGGTATCCAAATGTCTTCGGAGCAGGGAGGAGTTTCAGAGAGGTGAGGCGATAACGCAGCCGGACCGTCCACACAGCTGTGTGACTCATGAGTTTCCATATTTTAGCCCATCATTCGGACGGCAGGCCGAACATGACGTTAACCTTCAGTTTCAACATATATTTGAATTAGTGGTGGGCCGTTATCGGCGTTAACGTGCTGCGTTAACGTGAGACTCTTATCGGGCGATAAAAAAAATCTCGCCGTTAATCTATTGTCAAAGTTGGGTTGGGAGCTGGGTCTATACTACGCACCTATGATGACTTTCACCTTGATATCTTAGCGCAGATGTATACCGAATCGCACTGTAGGGGGCCAGAACGAGTCTTCGAACCTGTGTGTCTGCCTGCTGTGAAATTACCACATCAAACGTGACGTGCTAACATGGATGCAGCTGTTGCTGCGTTCCGTTTACCTCGAGGGCGGAGCTGGGAATGACGTCACACCCGAGCTGACGGCGTTCCGGTTCCAACCTCGGTCGGCCAGCTGTTTGTTTACAACCAGCCAGGTTAGTTATTGATACGTCGGCTGATTAAAAACGCATTGTGCGGTATTTCCTCACACTAACTGTAGCAACACGTCCACAGACAGCTGTTGGACAGCACTTTGTGTTCGAACATTTCTGAAGCCGCCGGGTTTGCTTCTGGGAAAATTTACTTTTAAGAAGCTTCCCGATGGAAAATTCGACAAGACTAAGGTTGTTTGTACCTTGTGCAATGCGGAATTAGTTTACTGTAGTTCTTCCAGTCTCAAGTAGCCTACCACCTAAACGCAAAGCACATCACACGCTACACACAAGTACATCTTATTGAACATGATTTATTTTCATCACCAATTATCACAGTATCGCACACATATTTTAAATGCCTTCAGCAGAATTCAAATGAGCCATTTTAATCTAGATTAATTTCAAGATTACAGTGAGATTAATCTAGATTAAAAAAATTAATCTATGCCCACCACTAATTTGAATATTATTTATTTTTTATTATTTGTCTACTGTTTTGGAATTTTAAAATAAATAAACAGATTATTATTGTAAGACCAAGGCCCTGATTCTAACATGCTTCCCCTTGTTAAGAATTATTGTTGTGAGCCAGGTTCAGGTGTGAAGAAGTTTCGGAGACTGATGAAGACTTAACATAGCATAGTTTATTGAGCCCGGCTGAGGAGACACAGCTCCAGCATACAACATGTGAACACGTCAAATGCCAACACCAAATCTGAAGGATAACATCTTGTGGTCCCTTTTATGTTTCTGTCTTCCCCCTAGAGCCTGTAGGTTTCTCTATTAGGTCATCTTCACCTAGAACCCCTAATCTATCTGATGTTTAGATTCCAATTCCTCGTCAGATTGGAATCTCTCACTAGCCAAGAGTTGTACTCTAATCTGTGGAGCCGGTTAGTTCTTGTTAACATTCTTGTATGGCTCAACCTTGTTAGATTCCCAGAGAAATCTCTGGGAATCTCTGCTGGCCTGACACCTGAGCTACTGTCTCTAGCTAATCAGTCTATTGTTGTCTTCTTGACGAGGACAAGTACATGTGAGAAATACCTAAAGCTAAAATGTCAAATACATATGGACTCAGCTATATTACTCTAAGCTAGACCTGTCTTACCTTTCACTGTTACATCAATTAAGACACCTAAGGAATATTCCCAACACCCCTTAATCACCATAATTTGACATTTCTGAAGAAAATAGTTAGAAAAAAATATCATTATCATCAATAGACATTAAATATACCCCAATTATAGAACGACAAAACAACTAGACTCCTTTAGTTTCATGAAGTCAGGCTTTCTGCAGTGCAGAGGGACAGTCGGGCCACAATACTTGAACAAACTCTTCAGCTTTCGAGAAGGTATCAAAAGTGTGAAGACGATTGATTTGAACCTCTCCTTCATCACACCACATGAGGTTCTCCCTCAGCCGGTCAGGATCAAAGTTCAGCGCCTGAAAAAGTAAAAGAACAGAAGATGACGAGCAGAACAGCTGCTACCGAGCAGGAACGTTCAGGTGTAGTTTTCACCTCACAGCAAAACTGAAACACATTCTTCACCTGAGAACAGAAGCAACCTGAGTGCTGAAATGTGTCTGAGTCAGAACCTGCAGACCCCTTTTAGGACTTCCCTACCTTCACCTTTAGAATATAATAAACCCGCGTGTCAGTGAAGGCTGAGAAGAAGAATGACCTGATTAAACACATGCAGGGCGACGGCGACGTGATCCCAGACATAAAACTGATGAGGATGCTCTGCCTCTGCTGCTTCCATCTGCATCTCATCAGGTCTCAGCACCAACTCATGTCTGACAAAAACAGAGCAGCGTCTGCGGTTAGTTCAGGTGTCTGTAATAAGGGTGGGAGAGTTGAGCGTCTGTTAGTCCATGCGTCACAGAGTTTCTGCTTCTTACCTGTGTGTCCCACTCATGGCCTCAGGCCTCCAGATGAAGCAGCCGTCTCTGTAGGTGCAGACGGCGTTTGGGTCGTCAGTCAGCAAAGGATATTCAGAGAACTGATCCTGATTGGCTGGGCTGTGGACCAGCACAACGTACATCACTTCCTTTAGGTACAGGACGGTCTTGAACACCCGCATGACGGGCTGAGCTCCGCTGCAGAACTGGAGACAGTACAAGAGGTTTTAATGGAAACGTCCTGAGAACAAAGATGGCGGCTCTCTTTCTCTCTGTGGGCAGCTGAAGAAGTTCAGCCTGCCAAAGACGATGATGGTGCACCGCCATCATCGAGTCCACCCTCACCTCCTCCATCACCATCTGAACTAGCCTGCCCTTGTCCCTGCCGGTGGCTGCAGCGCATCATTCACTCTGCAGAGAAGCTGATTGGCTGCAATCTTCCTTCTCTTCAGGTGTCTGAGGCGAGCAGGAAAGACGGCAGCTGACTCCTCCCACCCCGGACACAAACTGTTTCCGAGGTCCATCAGGACAAAACCTCTCGCCACAAAAACAGCTTCTTCCCGTCTGCAGCCTCATTTACAAGACCTGGGTCCCCCAATGCCCCTTTATAATACAGTCATCTGATGTAAACATCACTTCATGTCACATCACGCATAAACCTTGCACATATTTGTTGTTAATCTTTGTTGTTGTATATTTTTAAATTATTTCGTTGCCCAACACAAACCCAGAATATTGCACATGTTCTGCAAATAGTTGTATTATTTTTCTCTGTTTTCAATATTCTTACTTAACTTGCGTTGTTCTGTTCCATATTTATATATTTCTGCATTCATTTATGTCGCTGATTGTTTGCCCACCTGTTGCACCTCATCACCAAAACAAACTCCTCGTATGTGTTACTTAAATAAAGCTCCTTCTGATTCTGTTACAGAAGCTGTTTGATTTACTGAACATAAAACAAAGCAAACCGTGACAAGTCTCCGTTTTTGAGTCTGGAAAAGCTGACATGTCTAATATTGACAATATGAGACATTAATAAATTAAATTAATAAAATCTTAAGTTACTAAAAAAAGTCTTCTGTTATTTCCATATTTGAACATCAGGCCTCATCTTTCATTTTCATTCATTTTTACTTCACATTATTTTATTTATCACAGACCAGCTGTGACAGAGAATAACCCGACCCTCAGTACCTGGTCTCTGTAGGCCTCCAGCACCTCCTCCAGGGGGAAGGTGAAGCGGTACGAGCCCAGCCTGGAGGTCTTCTCAAGGCCGGGAGGTGGTGAACTTCTCCAGGAAGCTCTGCTGCTTCTGGACCTGCTCCTCCGTCCGGTCTGGGAAGGTCGTCTCCAGGAGCCTCCTCTCAGCTGACGCTATCTCATCAGGTCCCACAGCCAGACTCCACCACAGCAGACCGCTCAGGCTCCTGAAGCCTTCTTCCGTCCTGATGCCCCTTAATCCAGCTCTGTTTGTGTCGTGTTTCAGGTGAGACACTTGAAACTCTGGTCTGGGGGAAGCCGGGATGTTTTCTTTGTAAAGGTACTGGCTTGGCAGCCTTATTTTCAGAGCTTCCTGTTTCAAATCATCCAGCTTCAGGTGCCGTCTCTCAACAACACGTTCAGGACATCCTCTCCTGTTGGTTTGGGTGTACATGGTAGGGTTGAGCTGGATACTCGGCTGAAACGAGTAATACGAGTCAATATCTGTACTCGGATTGAAAAAAAATCCTCATTGCGTAGCTGACTGTGCGCACTCTCTCTCTCTCTCCTTCTCTCTCTCTCTCTCTCTCTCCCTCTGCCGGTCATCGGAGATTTTTTTTAAACTGTCAGCTGCTCTAACCAGTTTTTTTTTTACTTCACGCACTGAGTGTCTGACACTTTCTTACTGTATTTAAAAGATAAAGGTAGCTGTGGTATAAATAAATTATTTAAAATAATATTACAAATTAAGCTACACACACACAACCTCTCTGTCTCCCTCTTACTCACTCACACACACACACACACACACACACACATACCTGGGTCCTGCAACACGAAGGGAGTTCAACAAACCCAGGATATGTTTCCGTTATCTGGCTTCACTAACACTATGAACCGCGAGCGGCACCACGAAGCTGGTTATCAACTCGGTAAGTCAGCCCAGGGTTTTCCGATCCAGCCGGGAGCGCGTTCACATAAAAGAGGCGGAGTTAGCAGCAGATGACCAATCACAGACATGAACAGGTCCACTGTCAGCAGAGCGTCATATTTTACATCGAGGATTAAACTGTAACACTACAGAAATACGACAGCAGCACGGCTGAAACTGACACAAAAAATCACAGTCAGTGTGAATGTCTGAATGAACAGGCGGAGTCTGTAATAATGTGTTGATAAAAAATGTTCTTATGAGCTGCAGAAAATATAAGAATAATTTATTTAACACACTCAGAAGTGTTCCAAACATTGTTCTAAATTACGGAACATGAGAAAGCTATACTAACCTAAATAAACAGACTACTTCATATTAAAATTTAGTATTTCAATACCAAACTGCTCTTAATATTCAGCCTCACATAAGAAAAATAAAATCCACTCCGGAAGATTGCGGCGTAGCAAGCGGTCGACTTTGTTGAGCTGCGCACCATATATTTTATATCTGAGCAGAATACCACCCTCTTACTACGACTATCCAACTAAATCTGGTAATACAACGCTGATAAACACTCTTCCGACTCACTCCAGCACAATGCCGCCCAAAATCCTAAAGAAAACTTACAAAACCTGCGAAGTAGAGTCTCAATTGGCTGACACAGGTAACATGGCTAATACGGAGCTAGCTGCTAAGCTGCCAGCGGCTGGTGGGGCCACCACACTCGATCCTGCTCTCCGCCAAGTTATTGAGGAAATCACTGGGAACATTTCATTAGTTATTTCCCAGAAAGTAGACACTCTGACTGAAATGCTTAAGAACCAGGCCACGGAGATAAAGGAGCTGGCCCGACGAACTACAGACGCGGAGGACAGGATTGCAGCTCAGGAGGACGCCCTGGACCAGGCTGCGGCCCGCATAAAAAAGTTGGAGAAAGAGGCCCTCACTATGGCACAACGAATTGATGATATTGAAAATAGAGGCAGGAGAAAGAACATTCGGGTGCTTGGTTTAAAAGAGGGCATAGAAGCTGGCCCTGGAGCCCTAAAATTCACAGCCCGGGCCTACACAGAGACCAAGACCGGTGCTGATCAGATTTCATAACTACCGAGATCAACAGCAGGTCCTCGAAGCCGAGCGGCGTGCGGGGAGCGGAGACCAGCCCCTGATGTATCAGAACTCTAAGATCATGTTCTTCCAGGATTTCTCGGCAGATACCATGCGCGAGGCGGAAAGGATTCGATCGCGGTAAAGCTGACGGTTGCGGGAGGCAGGCATCCAGTACTCCCTTCTTTACCCGGCCAGATTGAGGATCGCTACGCGATGGGGAAGCAAAGATTTTTGTCTTGCCGGAGAAAGCAATGGAGTTTGTGGACAGTTTAGGCTGAAATAACATCAGCGGAAGATCATGGAGGCAAACGCTCTGGACCGGGTGGTGTCAGAGCTCTGATTTCTAAGTACCGTATGTTCTGATTCTTTTTGTTCCCCTCTTCACGCATAAGGATAAATGATGTGAATAATTGTGATTATGACTCTTTTAAATCTGATCTGCTCAGTTGTATTTTCTTGTGATGTTTAGTGGTGCTGGCAACGATAGTTATGTGATGGACTTTCTCTTTGGGTTTAGTGTACCTGTGTGTGTTTTCACCAGGGAGATGAAACACACGTGCTTGGTTAAGGAAGGGATGGCCCCGCGAGGTTTAGGGAAAGCTGCCCGAGTGCGCACTTTTCTGTTTTATTTTGGTTCTAATTTGTTGGTTCTGGTTGGTTCCTGCTCAGCTCAGCAGATTGCAGTCCTTGTATGTAATCACTATTTGGGTGGCATTGCATTATGACTCTGGATTATAAATGCTAAGAATATGTACATGGAACATTAAGGGAAGTCATTCACCAATTAAAAGAAAGAAGGTCCTTTTAGCCCTTAAGAAGGAAAGCGTAGATATAGCGCTGCTGCAGGAGACACATTTAAATGACTCCGAACATTTAAAATTGCAACAATGCGGTTTTGAACATGTTTTTCTCTCTCTTTACGCACCAAAAGTAGAGGAGTTGCAATTCTTATTAAGAAATCAGTGCCCTTTAAAGTCATAGAATGTATTAAAGACACAAATGGGAGAGTGCGTACTTGTCAGAGCAATGATAAATGGGGAAGAATTTGCCATATTGAATGTTTATTTTCCACCGGGCCACCCTATTACCTTCTTAACGGAAATAATGGCAAAACTTGCAGGGCTCTCTCTTGAAAATGTTGTTGTGGGAGGCGATTTTAATTGTCTTAAGAATCCACTGATTGATAGGCTCCCCATTAGCCCCCTTCCCATTTCAGGGAAATCAAAACAGATTTTTGATCTTTTCGAGGAGGCGGGGTTTGTGGATGTATGGAGAAAACTCCATCCTGCTGGAAAGGAATATACTTTCTACTCCAACCCCCACAAATGCCACACACGTATTGATTATTTTTTTCTCCCTAAAACTATTTTAAGACAGGTTGCCTCCTGCAAAATAGGACACATTGTTGTATCTGACCATGCTGCAGTGTATCTAAATTATACCTTTAAAAATGCTAGGGTTCAATCAAATCACTGGAGAATAAATCCTTTAATTTTAAAAGATGAAAAATTTGCGGAGTATTTTAGAACAGAATTCAAACAATTCCTTGCTGTCAATTCTCCTTCCGCTAGCAGCCCCTCCTTGCTCTGGGACACAGCTAAGGCATTTAGTAGAGGACTAATAATATCATATACATGTAGCAAAAAACGAAGAATTGCAGAACAACAAAACATTTTAGAAAGAAAGCTTAGACTCGCGGAAGAAGAATATATAAAAAAACCTACGCGGACTAAGTTGGGGGAGCTCAATGCTATCTGGTGCTCACTGAATACATTACTGACGCAGAACGCTACAGACAAAGTCAAATTTGCTAAACAAAAATTGTTTGAATACGGGGATAAACCAGGTAGATACCTTTCCTATCTTGCAAAAACACGGAAGACTTCCCAAACAATTGCTTCAATTTCTGACCGGAGGGGTTTATGCTCTACAGACCCAGAGAAAATAAACGCAGCTTTCTGTGAATTTTACAAAAATTTGTACCAATCTGTACAATGTGACAACTCCCAATCTTTAATGGAAACATTTTTCTCAAAAATTAAGCTGCCCAATTTGCCAGAGGACAGAAAAAAAGATTTAAATGCAGAAATATCGGAGGCAGAGGTGGAAAGAGCCATCAGATCCCTACAGGGAGGGAAGGCACCGGGCCCGGATGGCCTCACTTCCGAACTCTACAAAGCATTTATGGACCTGCTGTTAAAGCCTTATCTATCCATGCTGAATGACTCATTTGGTAACGGTGTCCTTCCCCCTTCCCTCCGGGAAGCAAATATATCCTTAATTCTTAAGAAATCAAAACCTCCAGAAAACTGTGGCTCTTACAGACCGATTTCATTACTTAATGTAGATTTGAAGATACTGTCCAAAATTCTAGCAACACGCTTGGAAAACATTCTACCCCTTTTGATAGGGATAGATCAAACGGGTTTTATCAAGGGTCGTAATTCCTGTAATAACCTCAGACATCTTTTGAATGTGATTCAGCTGTGTCATCAGCGGGCAATGGATGGTCTTGTGGTGTCCTTAGACGCAGAGAAGGCGTTTGACCGCGTGGAGTGGTCATATCTTTTTCATACTCTGCATCAATTTGGACTGGGCCCCAACTTTATCAGCTGGATTAAAGTCCTCTACAGTCGTCCCTTAGCTGCAGTTATTACAAATGGGGTTAGGTCTAGAAATTTTGAGGTAGGAAGGGGAAACAGGCAGGGCTGCCCCCTTTCACCTCTTCTATTCACTCTTGCAATCGAACCGCTGGCTGTAGCAATTCGTAGTGACCCCACTGTGTTCGGTATCAACACTGATCGGGGGAACCATAGAATATCTTTATATGCCGATGATGTTCTGTTGTTTCTCTCTAGACCTACCACTTCAGTCGAAAGAGTCATTGCAGTCATTAATCAGTTCGGGTCATTCTCGGGGTACAAAATAAACTTCTCCAAATCCGAGGCCATGCCCTTGGGTAAACAGCTCTATGTCCCTAATTCCCCTTTTAAGTGGTCCCCAGCAGGATTTAAATATCTCGGCATATTCGTTACACCTCTTTTCGATCAGATGTTCAAAACAAACTTTGTCCCATTATTTGAAAAAAATTAAGCTAGACCTTGAACGCTGGAATTATCTTCCCATATCTTGGCTGGGCAGAATCTCGCTTCTTAAGATGAACATTCTCCCTCGCTTGTTGTACCCAATTAGGATGATTCCTGTTTTGTTTACTCAGAGATGGATCCAAAAATTAAAGAGTTGGTTTGGTTCCTTCATCTGGGCCAAAAGAAGGGCATTCATAAAAATGTCAACACTACAGCTACCAAGAAACATGGGCGGCTTAGATCTTCCAGACCTCAGAAAATACCAATTGAGCTCTCTTATTTTATATGCCCGAGAGTGGGTATCTGGAAACTCTTCCACAGTGTGGCTGGATATAGAAGCCTCGTTATGTGACTGTCCTCTTAAAAACCTGCTTTTTTTGAAAAATATAAAAAACAATAAACAAATACTGTTACAATCCAATCACTGTGAATACAGTCAAGGCCTGGAGGGCGGTTCAACACATCGAGGGAAGAACTGGGAAGACATCCCCATTTACACCCTTTGTCCAGAACCCTGACTTCCTTCCGGGTATGTTAGATGCAGGTTTTGGGGAATGGGTGGCTAAGGGTGTTTCCTCTCTGGGCTGTCTTTTTTAAGGAGGGGATCCTCATGTCTTTTGATCAAGTTATGGAAGCCTTTGGAGTAGGGAAAAATAACCTCTTCCGTTTCTTCCAGCTAAGGGACTTTATTAAAAAAGAAACAACTCTAATCAGGGACACTGAGATTGTGGGCATCGAAAAACTGTTCTTCGGAACTCGTGAAGTGTCACTCAGCGTGTGCTACAAAACATTAAAATGCTATAAATGTCACATACCAACTCTGGCCCAGGCCTGGGGAGGAGAGCTGAATATCGAGATCACTGATGAAATGTGGAGCAGTATTTGGAATTCTGCCAAAAAAATTACTATTTGTAATCGCTCCTGGGCATTGCAACTTAAATTAATACATAGAGCTCATTTGGCCCCAAACAGGGTGTCTAAATTTAAACCGGGGTCCTCTTCATTGTGTCCAAAATGTAAAATAGAGGAAGGCAGCCTCACACACTGTCTTTGGTCATGCCCCAAGATCCAGATATACTGGAAATCTATTCTGGCTGAGATTAGGAAAATTTTCAAAACTAACATTGATCTTGATCCAGTGTCTCTTCTCCTTGGTCTACCAAATAAACATATCCAAAACCAAAATAGGAGTAAGTTGTACAATGTTCTAATTTTCTGTGCCCGAAAGAATATTTTATTACAATGGATTTCTAATAAATCTCCTACAATTTTTGGGTGGAAGAAGCTCGTTTTGGAATATATCCCTCTAGACTTTCTAACATGCCTCATCCACTCTAAGACTGACGTTTTTGGATGCATATGGAAGCCCTTCTTGGACTATGCTGAAGGACACGTGTCTACCATCCTGTCTCGAGCATTTATGAATGTTTAGATGTGTACTATACAACGATGGAAGTATGTATGCCCCCCATCTTATATTTCTTTTTATCTCTGGACTGCACTGCTGAGCTTTTGTTTTGTTTTGTTTTGTGTTTTGTTGTTGTTGTTGTTGTTATTAAACTTAAAAAACAACCAATAAACATATCTACAAAAAAAAAAA
>JALXJV020000021.1:2399317-2456275 GCA_024633595.2 Lepomis macrochirus
ATGGATTTTATTTTTCTGAATATTCTGAGCAGTTTGGTGTTGGAATACTAAATTTTAATATGAACGTAGGCTGTTTATTTAGGTTAGTAGCCTATAGCTTTCTCATGTTCCATAATTTAGAACAATGTTTGGAACACTTCTGAGTGTGTTAAATAAATTATTCTTATATTTTCTGTGTGCTGCTGTGCTGCTGTCGTATTTCTGTAGTGTTACAGTTTAATCCTCGATCGTAAAATATGACGCTCTGCTGACAGTGGACCTGTTCATGTCTGTGATTGGTCATCTGATGCTAACTCCGCCTCTTATATGTGAACGCGCTCCCGGGTGGATCGGGAAACCCTGGGTTCATTTACCGAGTTCATAACCAGCTTCGTGGTGCCGCTTGTCCAGATCGCGGTTCATAGTTTTAGTGAATCCAGATAACGGAAACATATCCTGGGTTTGTAGAACTCCCTTCGTGTTGCAGGACCCAGGTATGTGTGTGTGTGTGAGTGAGTAAGAGAGAGACAGAGCGGGGTGTAGCTTAATTTGTAATATTATTTTAAATAATTTATTTATACCACAACTACCTTTATTTTTTAAATACAGCAAGAAAGTGTCAGACACTCAGTGTGTCAAGTAAAAAAAACTGGTTAGAGCAGCTGACAGTTTAAAAAAAATCTCCGATGACCGGCAGAGAGAGAGAGAGAGAGAGAGAGAGAGGGAGAGAGAGAGGGAGAGAGAGGCAGAGAGAGAGAGAGAGAGAGTGCGCACAGTCAGCTACGCAATGAGTATTTTTTTTCAATCCGAGTACAGATATTGACTCGTATTACTCGTTTCAGCCGAGTATCCAGCTCAACCCTACCATGTACACCCAAACCAACAGGAGAGGATGTCCTGAACGTGTTGTTGAGAGACAGCACCTGAAGCTGCATGATTTGAAAGAGGAAGCTCAGAGAGTAAGGCTGTCAAGCCAGTACCTTTACAAAGAAAACATCCCGGCTTCCCCCAGACCAGAGTTTCAAGTGTCTCACCTGAAACACGACACAAACAGAGCTGGACTAGAAGGCATCAGGAGGCAAGAAGGCTTCAGGAGCCTGAGCGGTCTGCTGTGGTGGAGTCTGGCTGTGGGACCTGATGAGATAGCGTCAGCTGAGAGGAGGCTCCTGGAGACGACCTTCCCAGACCGGACGGAGGAGCAGGTCCAGAAGCAGCAGAGCTTCCTGGAGAAGTTCACCACCTCCCCGGCCTTCGAGAAGACCTCCAGGCTGGGCTCGTACCGCTTCACCTTCCCCCTGGAGGAGGTGCTGGAGGCCTACAGAGACCAGGTACTGAGGGTCGGGTTATTCTCTGTCACAGCTGGTCTGTAAAAAATAAAATAATGTGAAGTAAAAATGAATGAAAATGAAAGATGAGGCCTGATGTTCAAATATGGAAATAACAGAAGACTTTTTTTTTTAGTAACTTAAGATTTTATTAGTTTTCAGTTTACAGTCATTTGACTCATAAATGTCTCATATTGTCAATATTAGACATGTCAGCTTTTCCAGACTCAAAAACGGAGACTTGTCACGGTTTGCTTTGACATAATTATTGAAATGAAGGCGTGTAACCGTATCTCAGTCAGTTTACTTCAACACCTCCAGTGGCCCAGTTAGATATTTTATCATGTGTTAAATCCCTTTGCTGAAACAAGCAGAAACTCTCTCACGCAGCAGATTTATGATGTTCCTGTGTTTTATGTTCAGTAAATCAAACAGCTTCTGTATCAGAAACAGAATCAGAAGGATTTATTGCCCAGTAACACATACGAGGACTTTGTTTTGGTGATGAGGTGCAACAGGTGGGCAAACAATCAGCGACATGAATGAACGCAGAAACATATAAATATGGAACAGAACAACGCAAGTTAAGTAAGAATATTGAAAACAGAGAAAAATAATACAACTATTTGCAGAACATGTGCAATATTCTGGGTTTGTGTATAAAAATATACAACAACAAAGATTAACAACACATATGTGCAAGGTTTATGCGTGATATGACATGAAGTGATGTTTACATCAGACGACTGTATTATTTGAAAGGGGGGGGGGTCATTGGGGGGTCCAGGCTCAGGTCCAGGTCCAAGCTGTTTTTGTGGCGAGAGGTTTTGTCCTGATGGACCACTGAAACAGTTTGTGGTGGGAGGAGTCAGCTGCCGTCTTTCCTGCTCGCCTCAGAGTCCTGAAGAGAAGGAAGATTGCAGCCAATCAGCTTCTCTGCAGAGCGAATGATGCGCTGCAGCCACCGGCAGGGACAAAGGCAGGCTAGTTCAGATGGTGATGGAGGAGGTGAGGGTGGACTCGATGATGGCGGTGCACCATCATCGTCTTTGGCAGGCTGAACTTCTTCAGCTGCCCACAGAGAGAAAGAGAGCCGCCATCTTTGTTCTCAGGACGTTTACATCAAAACCTCTTGTACTGTCTCCAGTTCTGCAGCGGAGCTCAGCCCGTCATGCGGGTGTTCAAGACCGTCCTGTACCTAAAGGAAGTGATGTACGTTGTGCTGGTCCACAGCCCAGCCAATCAGGAGCAGTTCTCTGAATATCCTTTGCTGACTGACGACCCAAACGCCGTCTGCACCTACAGAGACGGCTGCTTCATCTGGAGGCCTGAGGCCATGAGTGGGACACACAGGTAAGAAGCAGAAACTCTGTGACGCCTGAACTAACAGACGCTCAACTCTCCCACCCTTATTACAGACACCTGAACTAACCGCAGACACTGCTCTGTTTTTGTCAGACATGAGTTGGTGCTGAGACCTGATGAGATGCAGATGGAAGCAGCAGAGGCAGAGCCTCCTCATCAGTTTTATGTCTGGGATCACGTCGCCGTCGCCCTGCATGTGTTTAATCAGGTCATTCTTCTTCTCAGCCTTCACTGACACGCGGGTTTATTATATTCTAAAGGTGAAGGTAGGGAAGTCCTAAAAGGGGTCTGCAGGTTCTGACTCAGACACATTTCAGCACTCAGGTTGCTTCTGTTCTCAGGTGAAGAATGTGTTTCAGTTTTGCTGTGAGGTGAAAACTACACCTGAACGTTCCTGCTCGGTAGCAGCTGTTCTGCTCGTCATCTTCTGTTCTTTTACTTTTTCAGGCGCGCTGAACTTTGATCCTGACCGGCTGAGAGAGAACCTCAGGTGGTGTGATGAAGGAGAGGTTCAAATCAATCGTCTTCACACTTTTGATCCCTTCTCGAAAGCTGAAGAGTTTGTTCAAGTATTGTGGCCCGACTGTCCCTCTGCACTGCAGAAAGCCTGACTTCATGAAACTAAAGGAGTCCAGTTGTTTTGTCGTTCTATAATTGGGGTATATTTAATGTCTATTGATGATAATGATATTTTTTCTAACTATTTTCTTCAGAAATGTCAAATTATGGTGATTAAGGGGTGTTGGGAATATTCCTTAGGTGTCTTAATTGATGTAACAGGGAAAGGTAAGACAGGTCTAGCTTAGAGTAATATAGCTGACTCCATATTTGACATTTTAGCTTTAGGTATTTCTCACACGTACTTGTCCTCGTCAAGAAGACAACAATAGACTGATTAGTTAGAGACAGTAGCTCAGGCGTCAGGCCAGCAGATATGAGATTTCTCTGGGAATCTAACAAGGTTGAGCCATACAAGAATGTTAACAAGAACTAACCGGCTCCACAGATTAGAGTACAACTCTTGGCTAGTGAGAGATTCCAATCTGACGAGGAATTGGAATCTAAACATCAGATAGATTAGATGTTCTAGGTGAAGATGACCTAATAGAGAAACCTACAGGCTCTAGGGGGAAGACAGAAACATAAAAGGGACCACAAGATGTTATCCTTCAGATTTGGTGTTGGCATTTGACGTGTTCACATGTTGTATGCTGGAGCTGTGTCTCCTCAGCCGGGCTCAATAAACTATGCTATGTTAAGTCTTCATCAGTCTCCGAAACTTCTTCACACCTGAACCTGGCTCACAACAATAATTCTTAACAAGGGGAAGCATGTTAGAATCAGGGCCTTGGTCTTACAATAATAATCTGTTTATTTATTTTAAAATTCCAAAACAGTAGACAAATAATAAAAAATAAAAAAATAAAATAAAAATCTCAGTTTATTAATGTCCGCTAAAGTTCTTTCAATATAACATACATATTCAAATTAGTGGTGGGCATAGATTAATTTTTTTAATCTAGATTAATCTCACTGTAATCTTGAAATTAATCTAGATTAAAATGGCTCATTTGAATTCTGCTGAAGGCATTTAAAATATGTGTGCGATACTGTGATAATTGGTGATGAAAATAAATCATGTTCAATAAGATGTACTTGTGTGTAGCGTGTGATGTGCTTTGCGTTTAGGTGGTAGGCTACTTGAGACTGGAAGAACTCCTACAGTAAACTAATTCCGCATTGCACAAGGTGCAAACAACCTTAGTCTTGTTGAATTTTCCATTGGGAAGCTTCTTAAAAGTAAATTTTCCCAGAAGCAAACCCGGCGGCTTCAGAAATGTTCGTACACAAAGTGCTGTCCAACAGCTGTCTGTGGACGTGTTGCTACAGTTAGTGTGAGGAAATACCGCACAATGTGTTTTTTAATCAACCGGCGTATCAATAACTAACCTGGCTAGTTGTAAACAAACAGCTGGCCGAGCGAGGTTGTAACCGGAACGCCGTCAACTCGGATGTGACGTCATTCCCAGCTCCGCCCTCCGAGGTAAATGGAACGCAGCAACAGCTGCATCCATGTTAGCGCGTCACGTTTGATGTGGTAGTTTCACAGCAGGCAGACACACAGGTTCAAAGACTCGTTCTCGCCCCCCTACAGTGCGATTCGGTGCTAAGATATCAAGGTGAAAGTCATCATAGGTGCGTAGTATAGACCCAGCTCCCAACCCAACTTTGACAATAGATTAACGGCGAGATTTTTTTAGCGCCCGATAAGAGTCTCACGTTAACGCGGCACGTTAACGCCGATAACGGCCCAACACTAATTCAAATATATGTTGAAACTGAAGGTTAACGTCATGTTCGGCCTGCCGTCCGAATGATGGGCTAAAATATGGAAACTCATGAGTCACACAGCTGTGTGGACGGTCCGGCTGCGTTATCGCCTCACCTCTCTGAAACTCCTCCCTGCTCCGAAGAAATTTGGATACCAAACTAATTAAACACTGACAGCACCACAAAAAGAATGAAAGTAGAAATTAGATCTTTGGTTTGGACTCTGCATGTCTGCACAAATGTCACGAACTGTGACGTTTGGCTCTGTTACAGAGAAAAGTAACAGCTGTGACCACAGACTTCCTGCTGAAATGGCCTCTACATCCCTGTGACTCACTGAAGACGTCTTCACTTGTGGCTAAACTTCCTTTTTAAATGCTGCGTAGTGCTTCAAACAGTTTCCTGTGTAAATGTCACCTGGTTGTCCGACATCCTTTCTTTTATGCCAGACTTACTGAAAGACGGCTCGTTTGACATTCTTTGTTCCTGATCATGTGTTTTAAGTTTGACATAGAAGAATTGAGCTTTGACCAACGTCTGGATTGCACTTCCATGTTTTACCTTATTTAGAAGACAGACTTCTTCCTGACGGTCACAAGAAGGCTCTCGCTCTCTTGGGTAGCGTCTCTTTTTTGTTGTCCTGATCTCCGTAGATTAGAATCTTTTTATTTTTAATTATTTCTTAATAGACGTTTTTGAGGAGAAGTAGAGATGGAAGTTCTTTGTTATGCTCAGCAGGATTTGGATAACTGGTGTTCAGCTTTAAATAAAAACAGATTGTTGTACAAGCTCCTGTAAGACTCTTCTCTGAACGCCGACTGCAACAGCCTCTCATCTAAAGGTTTGATCCTCCGGGAGGAGGGTCGGAATATCTGGGAACCATCTGATACTAAACCATCAAATTGGTGATCAGGTATTCTACCTGACACATGAGGAGGTGTAAGTCTACACTATATGATCTGTTGCTGATTTGATGAGTCATGTTTAACTGCTGGAAAACATTATGTATGATATAAATAATAATATCTGGTCCAGGCAAAAGTGCAGTCAGATCAGTCGTTGATCTCAGCTCTCAGTAAGCTGCTGCAGGTAGAATGTGTCCGACTTGACGGCGCCGTTTTTATTCCCGGCCCCGCAGTCGCCTGCAGCTCACGTTAGAATGTCAAGTCGGCGAAAGTCAGCCACCGTCAGCAAGCGCACTTATCGCCTGAAGTCTTCTTCTCCGCCCACGGCGGCTGCTCCGAGTTCAATTACACCCCCCCCCCCAGCTCCCCCTTACGGCCTCACGTGTCACGCTCTGTTCACCTATTTTCATACCACTTCTCAAACTCCATCCACCTCACTGTGGTCAAAACCCATTTTCCCCCCATGTCATCGCAAAAAAATCCCATGTAAATCTCTTCAACCTCTGCCCCCCCAGTTCCCCCCAACGAATCCCAAAACAACGTCACCTGAAACTGGCCCTGCTCAATAATCGATCATTACGCAACAAAATCTCATCCTGAACAAATTCATCACTGACAATAAACTGGACTTCATCAGCATCACCTGGCACAAACCCCTGGATTACGTCCCACTAAACCAGATCACACCTACAGGATTTACCTTCGCAGACAAACCCTGGAGGGACGGCGAGGTGGTGTGGCCCCGATCTACAGAAAGGACATCAAGATAACAAAATAACCACCATCTCCAGCCTTTTGAACATCTCACCCTCAAACTCTCTGGTCCCTCTCCCCTCCTCACAGCCATCATCTACAGCCCCCCAAAGCCAAACCCCACCTTCTCCTCTGACTTCTCTCATTTCCTGCTCTCTATTGGAGACTTTAATTTCCACATTGACGACACCATCTGCAAATCCGCCACTGAATTACATTTATTCCTTTTAGCTGACGCTTTTATCCAAAGCGGCTTACAATGGCTATTCATGTCAGAGGAGGAGCAACAGGGACACATTGGTGGATGGGTCTGCACACGGCACATCGAGATCCTGCCACTCTGTAACATCGTACGTAGATATGCTCTCCACCTCCACTGCTACGCCGATGACGTCCCGATCTCCACCACAGTTACCTCTGCAACTCTGACCAGCTGCCTCACCGACATACAAACCTGGATGCAAACCAACTTCTTACAGCTCAGTTACAATAAGTCTGACCTGATCATCTTCAGCCCCAAATCACTCACAAAAAACACCAACAACTTTTGATCACCACATCAACCATGTCACCAGGACCGCCTTCCTTCACCTCAAACATCGCCCGTCTCCGCCCATCACTCACCTTCTCTGCTGCTGAAACCCTGATCCACGCCTTCCTTACGTCCACAACTGACTACTGCCGCAGCCTCCTCTGTGGTTCAGCTGCTGAAGCCCTAAATAAACGTCAACATGTCCAAAACTCCTCACACGCCCCCGTGACCACATCACCCCCGTCCTCCAGAACCTTTACTGGCTCCATGTTCCCCAACGCCTGTGGTACAAAATCCCCACACATAAAGCCCTCCATAACAAGACCCCTTCCTACCTCACAGACCTGCTCCTCCACCACAATCCCTCTCTAAACTCACTTACCTCCTCTCACCACAGACCAGGACCGAACACCATACCTGGAGCCACAGAGCTTTCACCATCGCAGCCCCCTCCCTCTGAAACTCCTCACCCAGTGTGGTGTCCAACAATAATGCTGCGGTGATGTGTTGAGAAGAAATCCGCTTGACACTGTTCTTGATCACAAAAATTTATTGAATCAAAAGAATTCAGCATCAATAACAAGCTCTGCAGCAGCTTGGAGAGTGACCCAACCCGATGACCACTCTGCCTCACTGTTCATTACACATAGCTTATATAGGACATGTTCAAACATCTGTTAGGTACCATAAAAGGTCTGCAAGGTGAGAAGTCAACACCATAAAAGGGTATAGTACTATTTAGGGTTGTAAAACAAGGGGTCAGAAATCAAATGTCACTACTCTTCCCGTAGAAGGTCACTGACCCTCTGTCTTGCTGATACAGCTGCTACTTTGAACTGTTGTGAGTGAAATGCACAGACACTAGATAACTGGTACAGTCAAATACATAAGTACTAGACAGTACACCAGACACATCCCAGACTGCAGCAACATGGACTCTTTAAATCATCAAACCCCCTTTTTAGACGAGCTCTGAACCTCAAATAATGTTTTTACACCTGCTGCTGTTTGTTATTGTCACGATCCTGTCTGTGTGTCTTGTTGGGGAGGCTGGGTTTTGGTTCCATGTCTTTGTTCCTAGACCTGTGCCACCATAGTTCTTTGTCTGCATTATTTTAGTTGAGTCTGCTCTGTATTCTGTGTTCTCGTTTAGGTTCTGTCTGTAGTGATCCCTGTTTTTGTCTGTTTACATGGGTTTCTGTCTGAAGTTAGATTCTTGTCTGGTATTGTGTAACGTGTTCGTTCTGTTCCCCCTCAGTTAGTCCCTTGTGTTAAATGTTTGCTGTTTCTGTTCAGTCTCTGTCTGGTCGTTGCAGTGTATTGTAGCGTGTATACGTTCAGTCATGTTCGTTTGTGTGAGTGTTCTGTCTGCCTGTTGGATTTAACAGTCTACTCCCTGTGAGCCTGTTCAGCGGCGCCGCCAAAAACTTTGGGCCCCATGACAAAAAATCTAGTTGGACCCCCTCTGCACAGCTGTTGTCACTACGTCTCTAGGACCTAACTGTCCCATCACAAGCTTTACATAACTCTAATTAAAGGACGTGACGCCAGGGGCGTTGTTAGGATCTTGAAACATTGGGGGCTTAGCCAAGCAACACAACAAAGCAACACTTTTAACTGTGTCATGTCTGCTAAATTGTGATGTTGTGTCTAAATCCAACAGCCTTATATAACAATAAAACTGCAACAGTGTGAACCGGGGGGTCTGGGTGTCCTCCCCCAGAAAATTTAAACACTTAGTTTCCTGCATTCTGGTATTTTTTTTACACCAATTTCTGTATTTTCTGCATCCATTTATTGTGGAAATTATTTATGTAAAGGGACACACAAAATTCAGGTATCCTGAGAACATTTTGATATTTTATGACCTTGTAACTGATTATTTATTCCCATCTTAAATGTGCAGTTGTACTCCTGCCTGCTTTGGCCAGGACACTGTTGGAAACATATTTGTTCTTGTTTTATAAAGGTTTAATAAAACAATTCAAAATGTAAAATTGTAACAGAATATAAAGCAGAGCAGCTCTCAGCTTTCAGAAATGTTTCTCCTGTAAAAAATGGAATAATTTTAATTCAGTTAGAAACTCCTGGACTTTAATAGCTCCTGTGTTTCAGCAGGTTTTCTGCTCATGTTCAAAGTTCTGCACAGAATCTAACTGGGTTCTCTGGCATTTCCAGAATAAAGGAATATTTTGAGAGGTCAAACAGGATAAATCATAAACTTTGCAATCAATCCGCGGTCCACCTGCGTGCTGCACCGTGTGGACGGGATCCATACCACGGATTCTGCAACCCGTTGCACCACTACTGTCCATGTTAGTGTGGGGATGTTTGGTTGTGCAGGATCACAGCCCCGATGTGTCCACATGAGGAAAGGTCAAGATAGGCTATCAGAGTGAAACTGATTATTGCATCAGACTAGGCAACTTGATGAGTTTATTTTTTAAGTAGCCCATTAAAATATTCCTGCAGATGCAGTGAAGAAGCTGATTATCTGTAATTTAGCTGTTTCTACAGTTATTTTCCTTTTTAAATCTCCATGAAGGTGTTGATAAGATTAAAATCAGTTTTGCTGCCCAGCCAACTTTTGTTACCTGTGCCTTTTCTTATGGAGATGTAGCCAACCTAACCGCTTGTTCTGCAGCAGCACAGGCTGCCAAAACAATCTGATTATTCCTGAAGCATCTAAATAATCTTCACAACGCAAAGAATCATTGTGGCAGAAACAGAGCAGCTCGTTGATGAAGCAGGTAAACCTGCAGACAGAGGAAGCTGTGCGTCATGCGTAAAACCAAACAGGGCTGTTTTATCCACCACATTTTTTTCTCTCTCTCTCTCTCTCTCTCTCTGATGAGTGAAAGATTAGTTTCACCGTCGGACATCCCTATGAAACAAATAGTAACCGATGTGTATCAAAGAAAAGAAACAGGCTGATGTCCAAAGCGATGCTCTGTTCAACAACAGGACACTTTTAAAATATCTCAGTCATTGCAGTGATCATCTGACACAGATCTTACAGTGTGCAGTGCTCATTTGCTCCGCAGAGACTAAAGATCTTTAATGCTCCGTTAATGGAAAGTGAAATTGTTTCACTTGCCGACTTCTTAAGAGCGACGCAGGCTGCTTTACTTGGCTTGGTGTGGCTCACTGGCTTTCAGTTGCATTAGAAGAACAAAAAAAACTTAAACTGAAAAGATATTTGCCTGATTTTCTAAATGTTTGCATCTTCCAGCTCTGTAACTGTGACCAGCGCTTTACTGCGTAACAGCGCGCGCACAGCCTGGATGAGCTCATTTCATAATGAAGCAAAATGCAGATTACAGACTGGTTCAGTTATAAAAGGTATGAATGGAAAATGTAGCGAAATTAAGAGTACATTAGATGGACCCAACCATCAGCCAGAAGTAACAGCAGCACAAAAGAAAAGTCTGTAATATGGAGCCACTTTTTCGAGCAACATTTTTTCCTCCCTCAACATTTAAATAGGCCAGATTTTGTCCGCGACTGATGTGGACTGTGAGTGATTGACTGGTCTCTTAGTAAACCGCCAGCTCTAAAATCGGCAACAGCCTACATAAAACTTTACATTAGGAAAGAGGGGGGGGACAAAACATAGATTTTGAAATGAAGCATGTATAACGCCTCCTCTGCCTATCAGCTGATTAACCTCACCACAAATCCACACACTTAATTTCAGCGCCTCTGATAAAGTTGAGCTCACAGCTTCAGGTGGAGCAGAGAGGACAGACACAGAGCTGCAGCTGGATCATCTTAGTCTCCGCTAATGTGCAGGAGAACAAATAATAACAGTAATCTCTCTCTCTCGCTCGCTCCCGCGCACGTAACGGTAATTAAGCGAGTGAAGTTCAATTTTCAGCCTTTTGTTGTTTGTCTTTTAAAAATCCTTCAGAGATCCCGGGCTTTTCAAAAAACACGCCCAGGGCTAACGACACCGCTGCGTGACGCGCACACACCACAACACACTCTGCAAACAAACTGGTTATAAGTCAAGTCGCTGAGGTTCTTCCCTCCGAACACAGCAACAAACAAACAACACAACATCTTGTGTGTTTGTTTGCTGTGCGTGCCCAGAACACAACACACGACCAATCATTCTGCCCCAGAGCCCTCTCTCCGCCCCCTGACTCACATGATGACTATGACGCGTCTCTTTTAAACAGGAACCAGATGCTTCTGGACTCTGCCGGTGTCGGAGATCAGATCAGAGCTCACGCGTCTCCAGAGCAGACCACTCAAAGTTTGTCTTTTTAATCAACATCATTCTTCACTTGACCATGTACACTCGAACCAACAGGAGAGGACATCGTGAACGTGTTGTGGACAGTCAGCACCTGAAGCTGGATGATTTGAAACAGGAAGCTCGGAGAAAAGGGCTGTCAAGCAAATACCTTTACAAAGACAACATCCCGGCTTCCCCCAGACCAGAGTTTCATGTGTCTCACCTGAAACACGACACAAACAGAGCTGGACTAGAAGGCATCAGGACGGATGAAGGCTTCAGGAGCCCAGCTGAAGGCTCTCTGCTGTGGTGGAGTCTGGCTGTGGGACCTGATGAGATAGCGTCAGCTGAGAGGAGGCTCCTGGAGACCACCTTCCCAGACCGGACGGAGGAGCAGGTCCAGATGCAGCAGAGCTTCCTGGAGAAGTTCACCACCTCCCCGGCCTTCGAGCAGACCTCCAGGCTGGGCTCGTACCGCTTCACCTTCCCCCTGGAGGAGGTGCTGGAGGCCTACAGAGACCAGGTACTGAGGGTCGGGTTATTCTCTGTCATAGCTGGTCTGTAATAAATAAAATAATGTGAAGTAAAAATGAATGAGAATGAAAGATGAGGCCTGATGATCAAATATGGAAATAACAGAAGACTTTTTTTTAGTAATTTAAGATTTTATTAATTTTCAGTTTACAGTCATTTGACTCAAATGTTTCATATTATCAATATTAGACACTCGGAAAAGGAAATGAAAACAAAAAGAAAGGAAACAGATCAGCACCTTAAAGATTTTACAGATGCAGCCACATTAACCCATGAGACAGTTTCACCTCATCATATCGAGCCTTTGATTTCCAGTTTCAGTAGTTAAGTTTAGTTTCACGATGATCTGTGCACAACACTGAATGAAGTGTTTAAATCAGTCAGAATGGCTCCACCTGCTGGGAAGCTCCTGGTGTTGCATTTGTCTAGAACAGAGGAGTGTTGTACTGGAATGGTAACAAGAGTTTTGGTGTGAGCCCTCTAAAACATCACCATGCCTTCCTGCAGGGTGTTAAAGAGACAGCAGTTTATATGTTAAAAGTCCTCATCAAGAATTAATCAGCCCACAGAGAGAAAGAGAGCCGCCATCTTTGTTCTCAGGACGTTTCCATTAAAACCTCTTTTACTGTCTCCAGTTTTGCAGCGGAGCTCAGCCCGTCATGCGGGTGTTCAAGACCGTCCTGTACCTACAGGAAGTGATGTACGTTGTGCTGGTCCACAGCCCAGCCAATCAGGAGCAGTTCTCTAAATATCCTTTGCTGACTGACGACCCAAACGCCGTCTGCACCTACAGAGACGGCTGCTTCATCTGGAGGCCTGAGGCCATGAGTGAGACACACAGGTAAGAAGCAGAAACTCTGTGACAGCATGAACTAACAGACGCTCAACTCTCCCACCCTTTTTACAGACACTGAACTAACCACAGACACTGCTCTGTTTCTGCTGTTCTGTTTCAGTTTTGAGTTGGTCGAGAGACGCGATGAGATGCAGATGGACGCGGAAGAGGTGATGTATTGGCCTCAGTTTTATGTCTGGGATAACGTTGCCGTCGCCCTGCATGTGGATAAACAGGTACCCTCACTACTCATAGTTCTTCTCACCCTTTACTGACACACTGGATTGTTCTGTCCATATTCTAAAGGTGAAGGGTGGGGACGTCCTAAAGCTGCCGAAATACTTGCTTTTTAACAAGGCGTAGACAGGCGTACTGCACCTGGAGGATTAAACGTGAGTCCAAAAGGGGGCAGACCGGGACCCCATCATCCCTCACCAACACCTCATCATCTTCCTCGACAACCTTCAAATTTAACATCCTAAACAAACGAAACGTAGCGAAACTCGAGTATGCTGTGAAGACATCATAACTATCTTGGTAATTAAAAAAATAATAATTAGAATAGTAAAATAATCAAAGTAATTAAATAAACTAAACTAGCTTTGGGAGTTTTACTGGAAACATCCCGCCATAAATCCTTTGTTCAGTCTTCCGCTGACCTTCTTCTTTTACTTTTAATGGTGGTTGGCAGACTGCATACCGCCACCACCTGGCTGGTGTGTGGAACAGTAGATTACTGATGACCTGCCAGTCAGATCGACACACTGCCCCAACATTCATGTGCTGAACTGCATCTCATGGACGTGTGGTGTAAATTTTTGGTAAGTACGCTTCAGAGGAACTACGCTTTAGAGGAACTACGCTTCAAAGGAACTGCGCTTCAAAGGAACTGCGCTTCAAAGGAACTACGCTTCAAAGGAACTGCGCTTCAAATGAAAATACGCTTCAGAGCAACTACGCTTCAAAGGAACTACGCTTCAAAGGAACTACGCTTCAAAGGAACTACGCTTCAAAGGAACTACGCTTCAAAGGAACTACACTTCAAAGGAGCTACGCTTCAAAGGAACTACACATCAAAGGAGCTACGCTTTAAAGGAACTACACATCAAAGGAGCTACGCTTCAAAGGAAATACGCTTCAAAGGAACTACACATCAAAGGAACTACGCTTCAAAGGAAATAAGCTTCAAAGGAACTACGCTTCAGAGGAACTACACTTCAAAGGAAGTAGGGTTCAAAGGAAATACGCTTCAGAGGAACTACGCTTCAAAGGAACAATGCCTCAGAAGAACTACGCTTCAGAGGAACTACGCTTCAGAGGAACTACGCTTCCAAGGAACTGCGCTTCAAAGGAACTACGCTTCAAAGGAACTACACTTCAAAGCAACTACGCTTCAAAGGAACTACAATTCAGGTAACTAAGCTTCAAAGGAACTACACTTCAGAGTAACTACGCTTCAAAGGAACTACGCTTCAAAGGAACTGCGCTTCAAAGGAACTGCGCTTCAAATGAAAATACGCTTCAGAGCAACTACGCTTCAAAGGAACTACGCTTCAAAGGAACTACACTTCAAAGCAACTACGCTTCAAAGGAACTACACTTCAGAGTAACTACGCTTCAAAGGAACTACACTTCAGAATAACTACGCTTCAAAGGAACTACGCTTCAAAGGAACTGCGCTTCAAAGGAACTGCGCTTCAAATGAAAATACGCTTCAGAGCAACTACGCTTCAAAGGAGCTACGCTTCAAAGGAACTACACATCAAAGGAGCTACGCTTTAAAGGAACTACACATCAAAGGAGCTACGCTTCAAAGGAAATACGCTTCAAAGGAACTACACATCAAAGGAACTACGCTTCAAAGGAAATAAGCTTCAAAGGAACTACGCTTCAGAGGAACTACACTTCAAAGGAAGTAGGGTTCAAAGGAAATACGCTTCAGAGGAACTACGCTTCAAAGGAACAATGCCTCAGAAGAACTACGCTTCAGAGGAACTACGCTTCAGAGGAACTACGCTTCCAAGGAACTGCGCTTCAAAGGAACTACGCTTCAAAGGAACTACACTTCAAAGCAACTACGCTTCAAAGGAACTACACTTCAGAGTAACTACGCTTCAAAGGAACTACACTTCAGAGTAACTACGCTTCAAAGGAAATACGCTTCAAAGAAAATACGCTTCAGAGGAACAACACATCAAAGGAGCTACGCTTCAAAGGAACTACGCTTCAAAGGAACTACACTTCAGAGGAACTACACTTCAAAGGAACTACGCTTCAAAGGAAAAACGCTTCAAAGGAACTCCAACGAAGGTTAAAGTCAAGAGCAACTGGACTTGGTTGAAAGATACTGGAAGACGTTTCGTCCCTCATCCAAGGAACTTCTTCAGTTCTGACTGACTGGAAGGGAAACTCAGCTATTTAACCTCAGTGGGGTCGTTTGCCAGGATCGTCGATACTGCGGGTTCGTTAGTGTTCCTGGTTGCTGCAACGACAGTTGTTACAGTCGTTAGGAAAACCCAAGGCCAAGCCTGAACGACCATCGTTAGTTTCTTCACCTGAAACCAATAGGTTAGGTTTGTTGAGTTTCCTGGGAAGTGATGAAAGGACAGCATTGTAAGTGGGGGATAAGTGGTGGCGTAGACCCCCTCCTCTGTTCAATGATGGCTTCTCGACCCGTGTCGACCCCTCTTTCAAACCATCCATCTTCTCTGTCTAAGATGTGCACTTGCTGGTCCTCAAACGAGTGTCCTCTGTCCTTCAGATGTAAGTAGACTGCAGAGTCTTGACCTGAGGAGTTGGCCCTTCTGTGTTGGGCCATGCGTTTGTGTAGTGGTTGTTTGGTCTCCCCAATATACAGGTCTGTGCATTCCTCACTGCATTGGACCGCATACACTAGATTGCTTTTCTTGTGTTTGGGTGTGCGGTCTTTGGGGTGTACCAGTATCTGCCTCAGTGTGTTCTTGGGTTTAAAGAACACAGGGATGTTGTGTTTGTTGAAGATCCCCCTGAGTTTCTCTGATACTCCAGATACGTAGGGAATCACAATGTTGTTGCGTTTGACCTTCTTTTCTTCCTCCCCTGTAGTTTTGTTCTTCTTGGATCTTTTGGCTGTTTTCACAAAAGCCCATTTGGGGTATCCACAGGCTGTAAGTGCCTTGTTCAGGTGGTTCTGTTCCTTCTCTCTGGCCTGGGAGCTTGTTGGTATGTTTTCCGCTCTGTGGTGCAATGTTCTCATGACCCCTAGCTTGTGCTCCAGTGGGTAGTGAGAATCGAACAGCATATATTGGTCTGTGTGTGTGGGTTTTCTGTAAACCCCACTCTGCAGGCTCCTGTCCTCTTCAATGTGTACAGAGCAGTCCAGGAAGGCCAAACTGTTGTTGTGGACATCTTCTCGTGTGAACTTGATGTTACTATCCACAGAGTTGATGTGTTCTGTGAAAGCTTGCACTTCCTGGCTTTTGTCCACATACCTGTACCAGTGGCTTGGTGCTGTTCCTTGGAAAGAGTTGAGGGCTTTGTTCTCCACTTCTTCCATGTAGATGGAAGGATTTGAAGGAAATACGCTTCAAAGGAACTACGCTTCAGAGGAACTACACATCAAAGGAACTAGGGTTCAAAGGAAATACGCTTCAGAGGAACTACGCTTCAAAGGAACTAGACTTCAGAGGAACTACGCTTCAAAGGAACAATGCCTCAGAAGAACTACGCTTCAGAGGAACTACGCTTCAGAGGAACTACGCTTCAGAGGAACTACGCTTCAAAGGAAATACGCTTCAAAGGAACAACAAATCAAAGGAGCTACGCTTCAAAGGAACTACGCACGCTTCAAAGGAACTACGCTTCAAAGGAACTACGTTTCACAGGAACTACATATCAAAGGAACTAGGGTTCAAAGGAAATACGCTTCAGAGGAACTACGCTTCAAAGAAACTACGCTTCAAAGGAACTACGCTTCAGAGGAACTACGCTTCAAAAGAACTACGCTTCAAAGGAAAAACGCTTCAAAGGAACTACGCTTCAAAGGAACTAGACTTCAGAGGAACTACGCTTCAAAGGAACAATGCCTCAGAAGAACTACGCTTCAGAGGAACTACGCTTCAAAGGAAATACGCATCAAAGGAACAACACATCAAAGGAGCTACGCTTCAAAGGAACTACGCTTCAAAGGAAATACGCTTCAAAGGAACTACGCTTCAAATTAACTACACATCAAAGGAACTAGGGTTCAAAGGAACTACGCTTCAGAGGAACTACGCTTCAAAAGAACTACGCTTCAAAGGAAAAACGCTTCAAAGGAACAACGCTTCAGAGGAACTACACATCAAAGGAACTAGACTTCAGAGGAAATACGCTTCAAAGGAACAATGCCTTGTTGAAGTAAGCCGACTTCCCCGCTACGCTTCAGAAGAACTACGCTTCAGAGGAACTACGCTTCAGAAGAACTACCCTTCAGAAGAACTATGCGTAGGAAGGACAAAATCTAGGTGGATGGTGACAATTCAGAATATAAAAATATAATAGATTGTAATGCAATAATCAGTAGCTTATTCTTATTTACTTTTTACATATCAGTTATTAGTAAGAGATGTGATTGGGCCAACCCAATACACCGGCCCTAAAGGTTCGTCGGCCTACCGGGCATTTTTTGCCGGTAGCCTGTGCTAGATTCCCCATGAGGATGCCCCCTTTAGACCGTCTCACAGACACACAGCCCGTCTGGGACTGCAGCCTAGGCCTTATGATGAGACCAGGTCACTGCTCTTCATCAGAGGAAGAAAACCGAAACTGAAAACACCTGGGATCAGAAATATCACCACCATTTCACACAAATGTTCACTTCAGCACCTCTGATAAAGTGCAGCTCACAGCCGCTTCAGAGGAGAATGAAGCATCCTGGACACAGTAAAACAGTAGTGTCTCCGAGCGAGGGGGACAGAGACAGAAGGACACAGAGCGTCTGTGTCGCGGTCCGAGGTCATGCTATTCTGTCACTGCTGTGCGGCGACTGTGCAATGCTCTCTCTCTCTCTCTAAATGCAGGCAGGCTGATTATCTATCAATATTATTGCGAGTAGCCTCTGCTCTTTGAAGACCTGAGAGACAGGCTGTGTCTTGAAGATTATTGTGTGTTAACATGGAAAATATTTTTTTTGCTGTTGTTGATTTACATTCGGGGCTGCAGTCAAGACATCCGGGGCTAAAGCCCCGGGAAAATGACTTGGCAACGCCGTTGCTGCTAACAGTCCCGTCCTGCACCCTCACAGCTTCTCACAGACCCTGCAGCTGTTCTGCTCGTCATTTTCTTCTGTTCTTTTACTTTTCCAGGTGCTGACCTTTGACGTTGACCGACTGAGAGAGAACCTCATGTGGTGTGATGAAGGAAAGATTCAAACCAAAGATAAAACAAAGCCAATCAATCAAGAAAACATCAATTTTGAAGTTTTCCCAGAAGCTGAAGAGTTTGTTAAAACATTGTGGCCCGACGATCCCTCTCCACTGAAGAAAGCTTTACAGCTAAATTAGGGGGGCTGTAGTAGTTTTATTGTTAGAAGATCATCCACCAAAGTGAGCAAGACAATTAACCCCCCACTGCTCCAGAGGCGTGCGACCTCTGACATACATTGTAAGTCGATTTGGATAAAAGCGTCAGCTAAATGAAAACATGTAATGTAATGTTGTAGGGTTTATTTCATGATTATTGATAAAGTTTTTCTGTTTTCTTCAAAAAAGATAATATTTTAGGGAAAATCATTTTTTGTCATGCTCAGCAGTCATTAGGTTCGTGCACAGAGGATTCTGTGATAACTCGTGTTCAGCTTTAAATAAAAACAGATTGTACATTCTACAATCGAAAAGACTCCTGTAAGACTCTTCTCTGAACACCAGGGTTTGAACCTCCGGGAGGAGGGGTGGACAATTTAGGAATCATCTGATAATAAATGATCAAATTGGTGATCAGTTCTACCTGATACATGATTCTATCCTATACGATCTGTTGCTTATGTAACTAAATTCTGTTTACTTGCTGGAAAATATTAATGAATGGAGTTTGATCTGCTATCTTTACTAATTCAGTCAGGACAACTTTCATCAAAGAACTGATATTTGCGCCTTTGTAGTTATGTTTGGGGGTATGGCTCTGTTCTGGGATCTCCCTGCCCTTCCATGTGAGAGCACCTCCCTGCCCATCCATGCGCCTACATGCAAAGCCCAAACAGAGAGCAGCAGTAAAGAACCCCCGTACAGAACGGAGCAGGCATATGCCGAATTACATGATTAATCACATACTAGACAGGCACTGAAATGTGGTGTTAAACGCGCTGAAGACCGTGCTGTTTATTATCAGGCTGCAGCCTCTGCTGCCCTGTGTGGCCTCTTGCTCACGAACACACACATGCAGGCGCAGGCCGCCGTGGAGACGGTGAAGTGAAGTTAGCTCCAAACTACTCGAGATGACGACAGCTGCCCTCGTTACTGTTGTACGTACAATAAAACCTCACGAGTAAAAGACAATGCATCTGTTTAACAAGCATTACATGTAGAAGGTGTTATTTAATCTGCTCTGTCCGCGTCTCTCATCCTGCATGTTATAAAAGCACACCGTGCTAACGCTAGCTTGGCAATTAGCTAAATGTACAACGAGCTAAATTAGAAGCTGTCTGTTATTTAACTGCTTAGCTTAGATTCACGTGTAGCCATATGTGCTGCTATCTTCTGAAACAGTGAAAAACATCCGAACCTTGACGACATGTTTTCTTGGCCAAAATCTGTTTCCTGATATGATTCCAATAATGAAATATGCCCAATCGCCAATACTTATCGGATCGATAATTATCGTGCATCCCCATCAGATACGGCCTTAAAGGAGGTTTTGGGGTGGCGGCGGGTTAAGAGCTGTTTGCAGAGGAAGCAGCGAGGGCCGGCAGGCTGCAGCATCATAAATAAGGCTCCTTGAATGCTAAGAGCGGAATCAGCTGAGCTGTCAGCTGTTGGCTTAAGATGGCTGCTATCAGCTGGGATTGTGAGCAGAGCTTGACTTCGTTGCCTGCCTGAACTAACACTATGCTTAATATATCTGATTTGATTCATAACTAGGCTACTGAAGAAGATTGGGTTTTTGTAAATGACTGTTGGGTAAACATTTAATCACAGCATTTCACATTCATAAAGATGAGGATGATGATGAATTGCTTATTAGGGGTGTTAGTATGTGATTGATTTATTGCTGTTGTTTTGGATTTGGTTAAACTGAACATATATAGGAGACTTAAAATTGCCTAATTAAACCCTACGGTGCTCTTGAACAACGTGTTGCCCCTCAGGCAGCTTCTGGGGAACGCTGTTCACTGATGATAACGGATCAGTCGCCATAGATCAGTATATTTTGTCATGGTTGAGGCCAATACGCCCCCGTTTATTAGGTATACCTATACGATCAAATGAAAACAGATCTGACAAAAATTCAAAATTTCTGAGGATTATAATGTTTAGGTGTTTGTTGACAGTGTAATTACTAAAATCATAGTGATTAAATTTTGTGTGAACCGAAAGCACAGCTGCTGGTCAATGTTGTGTTCACACTGTACGAAAACTACACCCTCTCATTCCAGTCACATGTCGAACTCATTACCAAATCTGCCTTCTACCACCTCGTATGGCCTCTCCTCCCCCCTGGAGGAGCTGCTGGAGGCCTGAAGACCTGATGTTGAAATATGGAGATAACCAAAGACTTTTTTAGTAATCTAAGATTTTATTAAGTTTAACTTTCATTTGACTCATAAATGTCTCCTGTTATCAGTATTATACATGTAAACTTTCCCAGACAGGCACAGGGAGGGAGTGAAAACAAAACAAAGGAAACAGATAGTTGATATCGAAACCTAAAAGATTTTACAGATGCAGCCACGTTAACCCGTGAGACAGCTTCAGCTGCATCATATCGAGCCTTTGATTCCCTAAAAACCTTTAATTCAGTTTGTGCTACGTGAGGAAATGACCTCACACTCGTCGTGGCTTCCTTTGACCAAAGTATTCAAATGAAGCTGTACATGTTTTTGTGTTCTTCCAGTTTCGCTTCTTGCTGCCATAATTCAACCTGTCAGACTTAATCCACACTTAATCCCATGCACCACGTTCTGTCTTGCATCAGGCCCATCCTAAATAACTTCATAGGCGTGTAACAGCATCAGTGTATTGTGTTGTAATTAGTCACATTTAGAACATCTCTTGTGGCCCAACTGGAAATTTTATCATGTCCTAAGTCCCTTTCCCGGAACAAGACTTAGCAGAGTTATGATGTTCCTGTAGAACAATGAGGCTCTGTGTATGTTTGGTAAATCAGTTTCTGTATCACATTAATGTTTCTCTAAACTCCCGTTAAGTTCAAACACACTCCCTAAACTGCTCCTTAAATTAATTCTGACACGAAGTTATTAAATGTGACAAGTGGCAGCTTTGCTCTGTCTTCACTGTGTCTGGAGGAACGAAGCTTCTGAAGCACTGAATGGCAACAAAAAGGCGCCACCTGCTGGACGGCTCTTTGTGTTGCATTTAGAAGCTTGTTTAATTACAGCTGCTCACTTTTAATCAGAGTCTACAGCTCTGGTTTTAAATACTGTTTGTTAAACTGAGCAGTTGAAAGCAGCAGGACGCCTCTCTGATATGTAACATGGTAACATGAAGCCAATCAGGAGCAGCTCTCTAAATTTCCTTTGCTGACTGACGACCCAAACGCTGTCTGCACCTACAGAGCTTCATCTGGAGGCCTGAGGCCATGAGCGAGACGCACAGGTAAGAGCCAGAAACTCTGTGAGGCATGAACTAACCACAGACACTCGTCTGTTCCTGCTTTCTGTTTTTGTCAGCTATGAGTTGGTCCTGAAACCCGATGAGATGCAGGCTGGCGCGGCGCCGAAGATGTTTAGCTCTAAGTTTCATGTTTGGGAAAACGCTGCCGTCGCCCTGCATGTGGATAAACAGGTTCCATCACCCATCTACAGAAGTAAATGCGCCTTTCTCGTCTTTCCCACCACTCAAAGCGTTTTCACATCTGCATTCACCATTCACACACTGGTGGAACAGCCACCGGGGGCAATTAGGGGTTCAGTGTCTTGCCCAAGGACACTTCAACATGCAGCCTGGGGGAGCCGCGTAACGGCCAACCCGCTCTAGCTCCTGAGCCGGAATCATAGTTCATCTCAGAATATAGTCCTGAATTCTACTGTAGTAAACTTTTATCTGACAATAATTAGGACCAAAATGTTCCAGTTAACTTTTCTGAAGTGAAAAACTGAATTGTTTCTGTGATTAAAGTCATAATGCAGCCTGGACGGGTGGTGATGGAACAGTGGATAAGACACATGCCCTTGGTGTGAGAGACCAGGGTTCAATCCCCCACTGTGACCCTGAGCAAGACACTTAACCCCTCGTTGAACTTTGGATAAACGTGTCAGCTAAATGAATGTAAACATAAGTGAAATTCACAGGCTGCTCCAAACTGCTGCAGACGCAAAACGTGACAAATGTCAACCTATAATTAAGGTTAAAGCATTTTGGCCCAAACCACGATAACAACAGAAAACATCACCAGAGTGCTCTGCATGTAATAATAAGCCTCCTCACAGATGTTTGCTTATTTTTCTTTCACAGTTTGCAGCACTGGCAGAAAGGAGCTGTGGGCCCGGTGGGTCCGGAGGGCTGGCAGCCTGAATGTGACAGCTCAGACTCGCTAAACAGGGAATGTGAACTCTAATAATCACCTGCCCTTTCTTAACCAATCCTCCTCCTAGATGATGAGTCCGATCTGCACAAAGCGCCGCGAGCAGAATCTGTGGACCCTCATGATCAAAATTATTAAACCAATTTGATAATGTAAAAATGAACAAGTTACAAAGGAACACCTTCCTGTGGTTAACGGGCGAACTCCAAATTGCTCTGTCCAGTTGTGCAAAACTTAGGCTGGTGAGTTCACATGGCCTCTGAGGCTTTGTGCAAAATCTGTTCAAATTTACTTTCACTTCTGTTTCCTGAGAAGAGAAAGAAACAGATAAAGAGTTAAAAGAAAAGGATGGAAAGGAAAGAAAAGGGCCTGTTCACCCTGTCTCCTGACTCACAGGATGACTCGCACAGTTTACTCATGACTATGATGCAACTGGATGTGGTTTATAAAGCAGCACTCTGCCCGTGTTAGAGATCAGATCAGACATCAGATCAGAGGTCACACGTCTCCAGAGCAGATTTATAATTCGTCTTTTTAATCAACATCAATCCTCATCTGACCATGTACACCCGAACCAACAGGAGAGGACATCGTGAACGTGTTGTTGACAGTCAGCACCTGAAGCTGGATGATTTGAAAGAAGAAGCTCAGAGAATAAGGCTGTCAAACCAGTACCTTTCCAAAGACAACATCCCGGCTTCCCCCAGACCAGAGTTTCATGTGTCTCATCTGAAACACGACACAAACAGAGATGGACTGAGAGGCATCAGGACGGATGAAGGCTTCAGGAGCCCAGCTGAAGGCTCTCTGCTGTGGTGGAGTCTGGCTGTGGGACCTGATGAGATAGCGTCAGCTGAGAGGAGGCTCCTGGAGACCACCTTCCCAGACCGGACGGAGGAGCAGGTCCAGATGCAGCAGAGCTTCCTGGAGAAGTTCACCACCTCCCCGGCCTTCGAGCAGACCTCCAGGCTGGGCTCGTACCGCTTCACCTTCCCCCTGGAGGAGGTGCTGGAGGCCTACAGAGACCAGGTACTGAGGGTCGGGTTATTGGTCTAAAACAGTCAGAAAACTTTTCTCAATACTTTCACTATTGTTGTTTTGGTAAATAAAGCTTGTATTATAAGAACGGGTCACTTTTAATCAGTCTGCAGTGATGTTTTTAAATACTAAACGGAGAAATCAAACCCTCAGCAGTTTATGTTAAACAGAATTTATCAGCCCACACAGAGAAAACTGCCATCTTTGTTCGTGTGGCTGCACGAATCACAGTGAGGACTTAGTTTTCCATTAAAACCTCTTTTACTGTCTCCAGTTCTGCAGCGGAGCTCAGCCCGTCATGCGGGTGTACGAGACCGTCCTGTACAAACAGCAAGTGATGCACGTTGTGCTGGTCCACAGCCCAGCCAATCAGGAGCAGTTCTCTAAATATCCTTTGCTGACTGACGACCCAAACGCCGTCTGCACCTACAGAGACGGCTGCTTCATCTGGAGGCCTGAGGCCATGAGCGAGACACACAGGTAAGAAGCAGAAACTCTGTGACGCCTGAACTAACAGACGCTCAACTCTCCCACCCTTATTACAGACACCTGAACTAACCACAGACACTGCTCTGTTTCTGCTGTTCTGTTTCAGTTATGAGTTGGTCGAGAGACGTGATGAGATGCAGATGGACGCGGTGCCGGTGACAAGTTGGGCTCAGTTTTATGTCTGGGATAACGTGGCCGTCGCCCTGCATGTGGATAAACAGGTACCTTCACTGCTCATTCTTCTTCTCAGCCTTTACTGACACGCTGGATTTTCCTGTCCATATTCTAAAGGTGACGGGTAGGGACGTCCTAAATGGTCTGCAGGTTCTGGTTTCTGACTCAAGAGACATTTCAGTGCTCAGGTTGCTTCTGTCCTCAGGTGAACTGCGTCTCTAAGTGTTCTGAACGTTCCTGCTTCAACAGATCCACCCCGACACTGTGCTTTGTTCATAATGTCGGTCACTAAATATTCAGAAAATTCAAATAAAATTGTACAAACACAAATCAGTGGAAGAGAAATAGAGTACAGCAGAGGTAGCATTTATACTTTATGTGTTTTATGTGTTGGTGTCTGCGTCGCTCTGTAATAACACCACCAACATTTCCACTATGATGACTTCCAGCCAAGCTCCCTTCTGTCTGAAGCCCTTCACTAACTTGATGAGGGATAAAATGATAATCGTGCAGATCTTCTAGACTTTCCAAAGGTTATCGGACCAAATTCAGGGGTTGTGACGCTCAGAAAAATGTATCCACCTCTTTACAGCTGCTTCCTTCAACTTCACCGGCTGTGATTTCTAAATTGCCCAAAATGTCCAGGATTCAGCTTTGTCTTTAAAAAAAAAACCCTAAAGCCCCCCCTGCTTCCTGGTCTCTGTTCCTCTAAATGGGACCATAATTTACTAAATGAACATCATGCTGTGTTGAAGAAGACTTGAAACTAGCGACTGAGACCATAAACTCATCAGGAAAGTGTTTACTGGGGGAATAAATCAGCTGACAAGGAGAAACGTTTTCTGTCTGCAGCCGGTGGAGTCGCCCCCTGCTGGCTGCTGGAGAGGACGCAGGTTTAAGGCGCATCACTTTTCAGACCCGGAGGTTTCCGCTTGTTGGGCTGCTAGTAAAAGTTGCTTCAAAGCACGGAGCACTTCCTGAGGGCGTGAAGGAGACGTGATGTTACCAAGCTGACCAATCACGGTTCTTTTCAAATATACTTTAAAGCGGACGAGTACACGGACAGCTGCGGACGCCACAGACACGGATAACTTCTGTTTCTACTTCTTTCTGGAGTCAGCTTGGCACTCGGTCGGTGCCCTGTAGGGATGGGTATCGGTACTCGGTACCTTTATGGACCGAAAGAGCCCGATATCAAGTCAAAACGTCTCTAGTCAAACCAGAACTTCAATCAATTCATTTTGTAACCGGATCGCGGCACAAAATGACTATTTGATTTTGCTTGCAGCCGAACACGCAAGCAACAAACTGAAAGACAGAGAAGAGCAGCCTTTGTGTCTGCACCATAAACTGAATAAAAAGACTTGCAGGCGCCGAGTCCGTGCGTGTTTTTATCCGCCGCTCACTTTGCGTCTCAGGCGTGTTCGTCACTGTTTATCTCCACAAGCTCGGCTTTCTGTTGGCTTCATCTCCTGGGATCATTAAAGCCCCTCCAGCCAGTTCTAACCGCCGTTTTTGGTGAACGTTCTTTCTCAAACACACAATGGGGGTGTGGTTAAAAGTCGGACGTAACATTACCATGACAACCAAAAGTTTAGTCCACTTTCCTGTCTGGCAGGAGCAGCTGTTACTGACCCATGATAGGAACTAATGTATCAGCTGTTATCAGTCACACAGTCGATGGTCCTGTCAGCGCTGCACACGATAACTCCCACTACGGTTTATGGTGCGCTTACTTTACCGCGGGGGGGGGGGGATGAATAATGTAACTTGAGCCCCTTCATGTGTTGATTCTCTGATTGGTCCTGAGGTTTCCTTTTAAAGCTTTCACTGGATTCAGATGTTTTAACTGTGCCTACTCCAGATGTCCTCCATAGCTGACAGATCTTGGCTCCTCGTACTTCTGCGTATCCTCTTAGAGACGAACGACATCTTGTTTTCACTGCACCAAGAATCTTTAACAATCTGCCTCTTTCTTTGAGATCCATCGCGTCTTTTCACTGTTTCAGGTTCTCTTTGTTTCACCATCTTCTCTGTTATGTCTCTCTGCTGGATTTAAGATGTGGGACATCATTAGGTTTTCATTGGTCCTTGTTATAAAGTGTTTATTTCACTGAATGTGACGTTATTTCATTGTCCTGCCGTATCTCAGCTCTCCACTGTTAAACTGAAATAAACTGAAATCTTCTTTTGTTCTTTAACTTCTCAGGTGCTGAAGTTTGATGCTGATCGACTGAGAGAAAAACTCACGTTCTGTCGTGTAGGAGGAGCTGCGATCAGTCGCGACCCTCCTGATGACTTCACACAGGCTGAAGAGCTTGTTAAAGCCTTGTGGCCTGACTGTTCCTCTCCTCTGCAGGAAGCTTCAAAGCTAAATCCAGGGACTCTGTAGTCGTTTAGTCGTATATATTTGGGGGATGTTTCTTGTGCAATGATGATGATGATGATGATGATATTTTTTACTATTTTCTTATAAAGTATCATATTTAGGTGATTAAGGTAAAGCATTTTTTAAAACCAGGGCTTCAAAATAATGAAAACCATTAAAGTTAGCATTATGTATTTATTTATTTTAAAACTCTAAATGCAGAAAAATACATTATAAAATAATAAAATAATGAATAATTTAAAAATAATAAAATAATTCTTAAAAATCAGTTCAAATTATTTAAATTTTAATATATTTCTCAGTTTATTAATGTCATTACTGGCGACCATTTTGAATCCACGTGTCCTCTTATTTAAAAGATAAGTTTAGTAACGGGCCGTCAGCTCTGTTGGGTGCATTGTTGTTTTATTATTTTAATTCAGATATAAGTGTAAAGCGGTGACGGTTAGTGACGACATGTTGAGTGAACTGAAAGCTCTCGTTTGAAGCTGCTGCTCAGTGTTTGACTCAGAAAGCTTGTTCTTCTACAGTCTCTTTGTTTTAAGGAAATGTTAAACGTCGTGTTCTGTGCTCCTTTAATGAATCATCATTTCATTCTGTACCTATGAACCGAAGCTTTCAGTTGAATAAACTCTGTGCTGATGGCTGATAATGATGTTCCACCTTTTTTCTTTTAAACTAAAATCCTGCTTCTTCAATCCAGCGGCGGCTCCTGCCAAATCTCTCAGGGGGGCAATTGTTGCGATGACGGCTGAGGTTCAATGGTCTTAGTCTGCTATAAGACGAGGATTGTTCCTTAGGCTTTAATATAGGAACAATAAATCCAGATTAAAGCGCAGTGGCACCGAGCTGAAGATGTGCAATGAATAAAATTCTTTACAGTTAATCCTGCAGCTCAGGGACCCGTCTCAAGTAACAGGCTGCAGTTATGTAATAATGTCACACATGCTGGATGTGAAGGTGTACAATGATCCGTGGGATGCAAATAGTCCATAAGCCCAGTCTTAGTAAATGGCTGTGTGTGTAAATGAGAGTGGAGGCGGTGAGCACAGCTGCAGCAGCCTCCTACCAGACCCACAGGGGGCGAGGATGTTATAGGGGCAGGTTCTGTTCCAGGTAGTAGCTCGCCATCAATTGACCCGCAACTGGCCTCACCTGGCCTGTATTATTAAATAAACAGGACCCATGGGTTAATCACCATTCATATCCACCAGCTAGTTTTAACTTCTATATTTTATTTTCTATGTGTACACAATAACATTCAAGATACGGCATAATTAATTGTTAAGTGACAATAACAACTTGTACAAAAGTACTTAAATGCATGTAAATAAACACCCATAAATGTTTGGATTATTTACAACATAACATTCAATACAATTGATAATCTTGTCATTCAGTATGTAAATGAACCATTTAAATACTTAACCAAAGCCGTAGCATTGAAAACAAAGTGCTAAGGTTACATTATAATTCATTAAACCCAATAAAAACTCAATAGGAGCAAATGGAGAGCAAACGCTACTAGCATTGCTAATGCTACCAGCCACCACACCCCATAGAATTACATTAAGATGGCTAATGCTGTTAGCATTGAGCCACTGGAACATTTCAACACAACAGATAGCATGGCTAATGCTATTAGCATTAGGCTAGTAGAGAATCCCATTAAAATCATACATAGGGATGCTAATGCTAATAGCAACATGCTAGTGACACAACAAACAGACTCACCAATTCCCGCAGATATTCGACACACCGCGGCAAACTCACCTCAGCTTGTAAAACGCGCTCTATGATAGGTTAGACTCAAGGGTGTGTCTTGTGGTGTGTTCAGGTGACTGGAAAAAAATGGGACCATGGAATTTTAACCTGGGTTACATGCACGCTGTGTTAGTACTTTTACTGCAGTACAGGATGTGAGTACTTCCTCCAGCGCTGCAGCTGAACAGGCTACCAGCAGGTGGCAGCGACTGATTTCTGACTCTGTGCAGGAAATCAGCATCTTCAACATGTTACTTTGGTTTGTTACTGATCATCAGTGTGTCTTCATGTTGGACGCTCCGAAGACAGCTGTGTCGGAAAGAACAGTTGATGTCACAGGAAAACAGTTGTTTCTTCTGAGACAGCAGAGAGGTGCCAGTAAACAACAGGTTTCTTTCTAACATGGAAAATGTGGGAGAAACACTGTCACTGTTTCTGCACCACAGTCCATTATAAACCACATAATACTTGAAGTTTCCGAACTAGCTTGAACGTGTGCTCTGGATTAGACCCTCTGGTGTTTCTCACTCTTGGTTACAGTCACAGAATTAAATGTTAACACTCAAAGTTTATAATTAACAGATGTCATATGTGCTCTGAGCTCTTACTAGTCTGTAATGTCAGATGTAGTTCTGTATTTGATGCTTGTATGTTGTTCCTACATGAGTACGTGTAATGTTTACAGTGGGCTACCTGGCAGAGTCCTGCTCCTCGATTCCAGTCTCGATCCAGCTGACTCCTGTCCCTGCTGCTCACTGGGAACCTCTGAACCTGCTGAGCTGCAGCCCCCCTCAGACACTGCTGAACAAAAACAGCCTCCAAACACTCCTGAACCGCTACTGCCCACGATCCTGCTGAAGGACAGCAGCCTGCAGTTCACGAGTTTGACTTCGGCCCTGGTCACCGGAGAGGCCACACCCTCGCCGCTGGATGCCTGAGGGGTTTCACCTTCGCTGTCAACCTCCAGAGGTTTGTCGCCCTCGTCGACTGCCTCCTGCTCGGCCTCTGGAAAGTTGTAATCTTCGCTGTCGACCTGATATTTCCTGCTGACCCCGGTTCGTGTTTTGAACTATAATTCATTTAGCTGTTTTTGTTCCCTGGTTCCATGGTGACCCTGGTTCGACTCGTGTTTTGGGTGTGGTGTTTTGTTTGCATTTTCTGTTCTGGTTGGTGTGTTTTTGGAACACCAGGTGTTGTTCCTTGACGGGGGGGTGCTATCACAGTTCTGGAGTGTCGGTGTGTTTGTTTCATGTTTCCTGTATTACTTTTTAGTTTGTCTGCCCCTAGTGTCCCTGTCCTGTTGTACTTCCTGTGTGTCTCACTGATTGCTTCACCTGAATGATGTGTGTTCACCCCACCTGTGTATTTAAGCGGTTGGCTGTCTCTTGTTCTACACTGTGTTTTTTTGGTTTGCCGTGTTCCATGTCTCGTGTCTCTCGTAGCCGGTTACCCCTTGTTGCCTTTGCTTTCGCACATACAGTATATTCTGTATCTGGATTTATTGCCTGCTCACCTGTAACAAACACCCTTCCCTGTGGATTTGCATATGCAAAGGCCTGAGAGGTTCCATGGTAACCTTGGTTTGACTCGTGTTTTGGGTGTGGTGTTCTGATTGCCTTTTCCCTTCCCTGTAGATTTCCATGTGCAAGTTTGCATCTGGTGGCTTCTGGTTACACCTTATTAATTCCCTCCTCCTCCTCCTTCTTAGTGCCTAATATCTCAAGTTTCTTCAACTTCTTTCCTAACCTTCCTGTTACAGTGACAAAATGACATACAGTCCCCTCCAACAGTAGTGGAACAGTAAGGCAAATTCCTTTGTTTCTGTTGTTCACTGAAGACATTTGGGTTTAAGATCAAAAGATGAGACACGAGTTCAGGATTTCAGCTTTTATTTCCTGTATTCACATCTAGATGTGTTAAACAGCTCAGGACAAATCACCGTGTATCAGACCACAGCAAAAGTAAAGGAACAAATAATCTTAAAACATAACATTTAATATTTGGTGGAATAACCCTTGCTTTTAATACCTGCCTCAAGCCTGCGACCCATCGACACCAAACTGTTGCTTTCTTCATCTGTGATGCTATTCTGACTTTTACTGCAGCTTCTTTCAGTTCTTGTTTGTTTCTCCCTTCAGTCTCCTCTTAAGGAGGTGAAATGCAGCTCTGTTGGGTTAAGGTCAGCTGACTGACTTGGCCAGTCTAAAACTTTTTCCCCTGATGAAGTCCTTTGTTTTGTGAGCTTTGGCTCGTTGTTCTGCTGCATGAGAAACTTCCTCCCGACTAGTTTCAATAGATTTCTCCGTAAATTGGCAGATAAAATGTTTCTGTCCACTTCTGAGTTTATTCTGCTGCCATCATCAGTTCCATCATCAATAAATATTACTGAGCCGGTTCCAGAAGCAGCTGTGACATTACCTCCACCGTGCTTCACAGATGAGCTCGTAGCTTCGGATCAGAAGCACTTCCTTTCTTTCTCCACACGTTGGCCTTTCCATCACTTTGGTCTCATCAGTCCATCAGATTGTGTTCCAGGACTTTTGCGGCTCATCTCTGAACTTCTTTGCAAGTGCTTTGCATCTTGTGCTGTGGCCTCTATATTTCTGCTCTCTGAGTCTTCTTCCAACAGTGGACTGAGATACCTTCACCCCGTTGGTGATGTCACTTCCTGATGTCATCAGCTACTGTTGGACGTCTGTTGCTCAGTAGTTTCTCTCATTTTCAGGACGTTCCACATTGTTGTGCTTGCTCTGCCCGATGTTTGAGTTTCCTTCTTTTCTCCCACAGACAGCTCTCTGCTCTGCATGTTGGTTTGTCCTCTTTAACAGGAAATACAGTCTTTATAGGTTTGAACCAAGGATGGAAACTTAGACTAGTCATGCAGAGCTATTTAATGTTTGGACAGTCAACCTGAAAGGCAACAGCTGGGCAACAAGAAACACCTGTCAGTCACATGTTCCAATAGTTTTGCTCAACTAAGAAAGCTGTGGTCTGATACAAACGTTGGTCTGTCCTGAGCTGTTTAACACATCTAGATGTGAACAACAGAAACAAAAGGACTTTACCTCACCGTTCCAATACTGTTGGAGGGGACTGTATGTTATGTTGTGGGTCTCGTAGTCACAACAAGAAATTCAGTTGCAGTCCACGACATGCCGGCTTAAACTATCTGCACAGGATATCGCTGATCGTCTGGAGTCATGTTTCTGCACTCGCATGCAAATCTATGCAGAAGGCTGTTTGCTCTGAAGATGAGAGAAGACGACACATGCACACTAATTATTAGAAGAAACAACTGACAGATGAATCACTGTTTCTGTAGAAACGTAATGACAGACAGACAAACAGTTTCTGCTCTGTGAGATTCACTTTCAGCTAAACAGAAGAGACCCCTCTGGACTCACAGGAGGAAAGACCAAACCAGAGGAAGTTCTCCATAAAGGTTCAGATAACCTGCAGCCTCGCTCTCACTGCTTGACGTCTCGTCTTTACTCCAACATGATGTTTTAACTTGAACCGGCTTCAAATGCTTCGCATTTTGAAGCTGATTCGCCAACGTGCATGCTCTCGCTGATCGTCTTATTTTCTAACTTGTAAACTGTCTTTTTTTACATCTCACCTGTGATTTTTGGTCTATAGGTTATGTGAATAATACCTTATTCACATTACGGCCAAACAGCGTATCTGGAGCCCGGACATATTATCCGCCTCTGGAAATTTCACATGCCATCGCTGTGGCTGTTTACATTCCGCCCCTGCCAACCCGACGTCGGCCTCGCCCTCATTGTGATCTCGGGTGACTTCAGCCACGTCACTGTGACCACCACACTAACCAACTTCACCCAGTATGTGAGCTGCCGTACCAGAGAGGAGAGGACCTGCTGTTTGCTAACAGGTGCATACATCCTCAATGTTAACCTTATCTATCACACATCCAAGAACATTTCTTACAAGGATCAGAATGAGCTGTGAGGCTGAGAATATATTTATATGTGCAGAATGTTCTAATCATTGTGTTGAGATGTGGCAGGGGCAGGTTTGGTTTTATATTTAAAAATATTGGTCAAGTTATTAATATTAAAAAAGAATAAAAATGAAGCACCAAGCTGGAATCTGGGATCACTAACCAAATGTTCAACAAGGGGTCTGCACCTTTAAAAGCCCATATTTAAACCCTCTGTCACATTAATAAGGTGGACAGTGACGTTTGAATCTGAGCGTCAGAACCAGCTGGTATTACATCACATACAGAAATAACACAGGCAGCTGATCCTGGTGAATTTCAATAAAGTTCAATGATCAGCAACGTCAGCCAATAAAGCACCATCAGCTACTCTAACAAAATAAAAGCAAACCCCAGCCAGCACTGCTCAGGTGGTTTTTCTGAGTGGAAGTGACCCTTAACAGGAGAGCTGGCTGACTCGGACCGGCGTCCTCTCACTCAGACCGCAGCTCTGCTGCCTTAAAATGTTTCAAAAATGTTTTAAAATGTTGATGACAAACGAACACGCAACAACGGTGACATCAGTGGCGTAGCTGGAAGCGTCCGCGTTCACGTCCTGGCGTGGGTCAAGTCTGTGCCTTTGCTCATCACGCTGGTTGATTTATGTCCATTAGGCCTCTCAGCTGGATCCTAAACGCTGCTCAAGTTAACAGCAGAGCCTTTCAGTAAACATTTGCTATAAATGACTGAAGTCTTAGATTTGAATCTTCCAGTGATGGAGACGTACAACGTACATTTACTCAACTACTGCACTTAAACACAATATAAAGTCATTTCAATGAGTTTCAGAAATGTAGCGTAGAGTATCTGTACACCGTAGTTGCTTCTTTCACTCCTGGTTTCTCTTCATAAGAAAGACACCAGGAAGCAGCCTGGTGAGCTGTGAGGAAACCGGAGCAGCTGGAAGTTCCTGATGTCTTTATTCACCTTTCTTTCTAAACCTCCTGTCATGGTGACAAAATGACATCTACAATATGTTGTGGGCGTTGTCGTGGCAACTAGGAATTCAGATTCTGTCCACTTCATGCCAGCTTAAACTCGTGGGACAGACTGGGTGTGGTTTATAAAGCAGCGCTCTGCAGGTATATAAAGACCAGATCAGAGCTCAGTGCTCTTCAGAGCAGACTGAGCAGATACATTAAAGACTTTTCATCATTCTTAACCTGATCATGGAAAATAGAGACAACAGGAGAGAACATGAAGAACATGTTGTAAAAAGTAAGCACTTGAAGCTGGAAGATTTGAAAAAGGAAGCTCGGAGAAAAGGGCTGGCAAACCAGTACCTTTACAAAGAAAACATCCCGGCTTCCCCCAGACCAGACTTTCATGTGTCTCATCTGAAACACGACACAAACCAGACCGGATTAAGAGGCATCAGGACGGATGAAGGCTTCAAGAACCCGTTCATAGGCAGGACGGATAAAGGCTTCAGGAGCCCAGCTGAAGGCTCTCTGCTGTGGTGGAGTCTGGCTGTGGGACCTGATGAGATAGCGTCAGCTGAGAGGAGGCTCCTGGAGACCACCTTCCCAGACCGGACGGAGGAGCAGGTCCAGAAGCAGCAGAGCTTCCTGGAGAAGTTCACCACCTCCCCGGCCTTCGAGCAGACCTCCATGCTGGGCTCGTACCGCTTCACCTTCCCCCTGGAGGAGGTGCTGGAGGCCTACAGAGACCAGGTACTGAGGGTCGGGTTATTCTCTGTCACAGCTGGTCTGTAATAAATAAAACTAAATAAAGTAAAAATAAAAATCAGCAGTTAGAGGAGGAGACATGATGTTTAAATATGGACTTAACAGAGAACATTTAGCTTTGTAATTTAAGATTAAATTGATTTTCAGTCTACAATCACTTGACTCATAAATGTCTGATGTCATCAATATTATACATGTCAGCTTTTCCAGACCGACACGCCTAAAGAAGGGAGAGAAAACTAAAACTAACCTGAACAAAGGAAATTTGCAGCACCTAAAACATTTTACAAATGCAGCCACATTAAAACATCATGCAGTTCCATGACACAGACTTTGAATGAAGCGAGCCCTTAAAGCTCAGGAGGAAGTATTAAAACCTGTCAGTATTAATCCAGACTGTGGTTTGGTGACACCTTGTGGTAAAAGTGTTTCCTCACCGAGCAGACACGACTTCAGTTTATCCACGTTTCCCCAGCACAGACTTCCAAAGGGAAGAACCACGAGAGCGTTCAGCATCAAGAACCTTCTTATGTTTCCAACACGTTCTGTCTTGTATCAGGTCCTTAATAACTTCAGAGGTGTAACAGTATCTGTGTGTTAGTGTTTACTTCTAACGTCTCTTGTGGCCCAGCTGGATATCAGAGAGAGCCGCCATCTTTGTTCTCAGGACGTTTCCCATTAAAACCTCTTTTACTGTCTCCAGTTCTGCAGCGGAGCTCAGCCCGTCATGCGGGTGTACGAGACCGTCCTGTACAAACAGCAAGTGATGCACGTTGTGCTGGTCCACAGCCCAGCCAATCAGGAGCAGTTCTCTAAATATCCTTTGCTGACTGACGACCCAAACGCCGTCTGCACCTACAGAGACGGCTGCTTCATCTGGAGGCCTGAGGCCATGAGTGAGACACACAGGTAAGAAGCAGAAACTCTGTGACAGCATGAACTAACAGACGCTCAACTCTCCCACCCTTTTTACAGACACCTGAACTAATCACAGACACTGCTCTGTTTCAGTTTTGAGTTGGTCGAGAGACGTGATGAGATGCAGATGGAAGCAGCAGAGGCATGGCATCCTCATCAGTTTTATGTCTGGGATCATGTTGCAGTCGTCCTGCATGTGGATAAACAGGTACCCTCACTACTCATTCTTCTTCTCAGCCTTTACTGACACACTTTTTTCTGTCCATTTTCTGACCTTTGACCAGGACATGTCGTTTAACTCTCACATTAAGCAAATTTCAAGGACCGCCTTTTTTCACCTACGTAATATTGCAAAAATCAGGAACATCCTGTCTAAAAATGATGCAGAAAAACTAGTCCATGCATTTGTTACTTCTAGACTGGATTACTGCAATTCCCTATTATCAGGCTCTTTGAAAAAGTCCATTAAGACTCTTCAGCTGATCCAGAATGCTGCAGCACGTGTTCTGACAGGAACCAGTAAAAGAGATCATATCTCTCCTGTCTTAGCTTCTCTGCATTGGCTTCCTGTAAAATCCAGAATAGAATTTAAAATCCTTCTTCTCACATACAAAGCTCTTAATGGTCAGGCACCATCTTATCTTAAAGAGCTCATAGTACCTTACTACCCCACCAGAGTTGAGTCTCTCTCCCCCCCAGGTCGAGGCAGATGCCCCCCCACCCTGAGCCATGGTTCTGCTCGAGGTTTCTGCCTCTTAAAGGAAGTTTTTCCTTGCCTGTGTCGCCTGGTGCTGCTCTTGGTGGGAATTGTTGGGCTTCTGTAAATAACTTCAGAGTTCGGTCTAGACCTGCTCTTTATGAAAAGCGCTGTGAGATAACTGTTGTTGTGATTTGGCGCTATATAAATAAAATTGAATTGAATTGAATCAGAAGTCCTAAAGGGGCCTGCAGGTTCTGGTTTCTGATTCAGGTTGCTTTCCTCTCTAAGTGTCGCTGTGAGGTGGAAACAGATCCATCCTGACACGCGTGTGTTTGGTTTTATGTGTACATGATGTCTGTCGATAAATATTTGGTAAATTAAATAAAATTGTACTGACACAAACACACACAAAAGAGAAATAAGCTGAAGTTATGGAGTACATCTTACTGCAGGACAGAAGTAGATACTCATTCATCTTAGAATATGGTCCTGAATTCTGAACAATAACTGTAAAGTCTAAACAGTCCTGCACCCTCACAGCTTCTCACAGACCCTGCAGCTTGTTCTGCTCGTCATCTTCTTCTGTTCTTTTACTTTTTCCAGGTGCTGAACTTTGACGCTGACCGACTGAGAGAGAACCTCATGTGGTGTGGTAAAGGAAAGGTTTTAATCATTAAAAAAACAAAGCCATCAAACAATTTTGATGATTTCCCAAAAGCTGAAGAGTTTGTTAAAACATTGTGGCCCAAAAATCCTTCCCCCCTGAAGAAAGCTTGACAGCTAAATTAAGGTGGCCGTAGTAGTTTTATTGTTAGAAGATCATCCACCAAAGTGAGCAAGACAATTAACCCCTCGTTGCTCCAGAGGCGTGCGACCTCTGACATATACAGCCATTGTAAGTCGCTTTGGATTAAAGCATCAGCTAAATGAATCGATGTAATGTTTGTGCATTAGAAATAAAATTCATTATTATTATTGTTCTATAATTAGGGTTTATTTTATGTCCATTCATAATATTTTTTCTATTTTATTCAAAAAGATTATATTTCAGTGATTAAGGGAAATCATCTTATAAAATCGGAGGTTTGTACTTTCATGTTTGACCTTGTTTAGAAGACAGAGTTCTTCCTGAGCTCCTGTAGGACAGAGGGACACAGGAAGTCTCTCGCTCTCTGCGCCTCTTTTTTGTTGTTCTGATCTCCGCAGATTAAACTCTTTATTTTTAATCTTTATTTCTTAATAGACAGTTTTGAGGAGAAGTACAGAGGGAAGTTGTTTGCCATGCTTTTTGTCTTTTCTTATCAGCTTTAAATAAAAACAGATTACAGTTTGTGTAAGACTCTTCTCTGAGCACCAAAGGTTTTGGGAGGAGGGGTGGACACTTTGGGAACCATCTGATTCTACATCATCAAAGTGGTGATCAGTTCTACCTGATACCTGAGCAGTCATAACTCTACACTATATGATCTGTTGCTGATTTGATGAATCATATTAAACTGCTGGAAAACATTAATGAATGGTAAATGGTCGGCCATCTTTACTAAATATCTGATTTGATCCATTTCTAACAGAACTGAAGAATATTGGGATTGTAAATAACATTTAATCACAGCATTTCATTCATTCAGTTGGATTTGATGTTTTGATAAAAGTATTGATTTGATTTTGATTAATTCCACTGGATCATATCGGATCTGTTGTTACATTGATTTGACCTTCATTGTTTACTGGAGGTGTTAATGTGTGGTTGATTTATTGCTAGTATGTTATCTTCCTTTTTTTTTTACTGATTTAACACAGATAATCACACAAACATGAACTTTACTCCAAATCAAAAAAAGAAGACAGAAAAACTACAACAACAAAACAAACAAAAGAGACAATCAACAAGAGCTAAAGCAACAACCTACACACAAATACCTCAAGTTCACAAACAACAACCAACAAGAAAACCACACCCACTCAGACTCCCCGTAACACAGCATTTGCCCAAGGTAGGGCCCCCAAAGTCCATGAAACTGATCCGACCTGGAGTGGAGGATACCTGCCCTGAACAGACGGGCTGGCATCACAGATCCACTGCAAGAATATCTGCTTTTCTGGCAGCGAATGTCAGCATATTGCACAGACTCTGGTTAGCTGCTGTACTTCTATTCCTATTTGAAGGCCTGATACCAAGGACACAAGGGGAGGGGGTTTCCAAATGGGGTCCCAGAATCCTCCCTCAGCACCTCTGACCAGTATCTCTGCAGTTTGACACATGACCATAATGGGTCAAAGAGGACTCATAATGTTCCCACCTCCACTTTACATTTGAGACACATCAGTGAAAGGGAAGGGTTAAAGAAGCGTCTGCGCTCAGGAGACGTGTGTGTTCTATGAATCATTTTCAACTGTACAGCCTTCATTCGGGTGCAAATTGATTTCTTTTTAGCGTGATTCCAAATCTTTTCCTTGTCTCATCATCAATAATAGTTGACAAGTTGTTTTCCCACACGCCTTTAACCTTCTGTGTGTTAGCAGGCAACAGCATAACATCACATAACAGACTAAGAGACACTTTGGCCGTGTTCATAGAACACATGAAGTCAGAGGAATACACTTTATTAGCCGACACACTCTCCTCCACTCTGCAGGGCTTAAAAATCAGGCAAAAGTGTAACATGTACGTGGGGTCACAGAAGACAAGGTTTCAGAATAAGGAGGTGTTGAAAAAAGTAAATAATGACACTGAGTCTGATAATTATATTTGATGTTGGTACCATATATTATGTGAAAACAAGACAAAAAACCCCAACAAACAATACCCAAATATTTACAATCTGCAGAAAGTTGGTTTTGATATAGTGCACTTGAGAGAATTCAGTTCTGTAGTAGTTCACAGAATTAAACAACAAATACATCAACAAATTCAGGAGTACTCCGATATCAGTCACAACACACTATAAGACATTCTCTTTTGTTCATGAAAGATGAGCACTACATCCAAATGAAGAGAATGATCTGTGGAATGCAAATAGTCCATAAGCCAGGCTTACTGAATGGCCGTGTGTGTGTGTGTGAATGAGAGTGAAGGCGGTGAGCACAGCTGCAGCAGCCTCCTACCAGACCCACAGGGGGCGAGGATGTTATAGGGGCAGGTTCTGTTCCAGGTAGTAGCTCGCCATCAATTGACCCGCAACTGGCCGCACCTGGCCTGTATTAAATAAACAGGGCCCATGGGTTAACCACTACTCATTATTTAATTTATGAACTAGCTAGTTTTATTTTAACTTCTATATTTTATATTCTATGTGTACACAATAATATATTCAAGATATGGCATAATTAATTTTTAAATGACAACAACATCTTGTACGAAAGTACTTCCATGCATGTAAATAAACACCCATAATTATTAGGAGTATCTACAACATGACATTCCATTTGATACAATTGATTATCTTGTCATTCAGTAAGTAAATAAACCATTTAAATACTTAATTCTTAAATACCAAAACCGTAGCATTAACAACAAGGTGCTAGTTATACTGAGAGGGCTAATGCTGTTAACATTGAGCCAGTGGAACATTGCAACAATAGATAGATAGTATGGCTAATGCTATTAGCATTAGATAGTAGAGCATCAAAACACATAAGGATGCTAATGCTAATAGCAACATGCATGTGGACCCAACAAACAGACTCACCAATTCCCGCAGATATTCGCGGCACCAGTTGGCTTCTAAAGACCACGATAGTGGACACTACAAATACACAATCTAAAGTCAACAAGCATTTAAGATGGAAAATAAGCGAAAATAGTAGAGAGACATACCGAGTGCAGCTGCTCCGGTGGCTTCCCCCTCACACTACTGATTGGGGAAACTCACCTCAGCTTGTAAAACGCGCTTGAGCTCTGTGATTGGTTAGACTCAAGGGTGTGTCTTGTGGTGTGTTCAGGTGACTGGGAAAAAATTGGGACCATGGAATTTTAACCTGGGTTACAAAAGCATAAAATAAAAAGTGCAACGTGTTTCAGCGTCGTCAAGGTAACGTGATGAAGTGGTAAAGGGCTGTCCTGTTCCTGTTTACAGCATTCTGAGCTCTCACAGCCTCTTAAACGCAAACACTTTCCAAGTGACGTCAGTAAAGTCTGTGAGGGTTCAGGGCTCAGGGGGGACACTGGGACTGGGCCGTAGACGTCTGCTGGTCTATTCTATTAGACTTCTGTTCTAAACACTGAATAGTTCTGAAAACATCATGATTTATCGTTGTCAGGTCTCGTGGGGAAAATCGCAAGTAACATATGTTAAGTTTGTTAAAGAAACTGATTTAGATAAACATTTTTCTGCTTTGTTTGTTTATGTTGCTGCTTCATCTCTTGTTCCACACTCCAGTCCAGCTGCTGGCGGTAATGCACCTTTAAACTGGTTTGCCCACCGCCAATAAACAAAAGCAGAAGTTTCAGTGTCTCATAAAACTGATGAGGACGCTCTGCCTCTGCGACCAACTCATAGCTGACAGAAACAGACCTCAGTGGGGGATTGAACCCGGGTCTCTCACACAAAAGGCAGGCGTGTTATCCATTATGCCATCGCCATGCTAGAGTATCTTTACACTGTGTTATTAGTACTTTTACTGCAGTACAGGATGTGAGTACTTCCTCCAGCGCTGCAGCTGAACAGGCTACCAGCAGGTGGCAGCGACTGATTTCTGACTCTGTGCAGGAAATCAGCATCTTCAACATGTTACTTTGGTTTGTTACTGATCATCAGTGTCTTTGCTGTGGTGGAAAGTTCAGTTTGAGGCACCGTACTGTTTTCCTTTATATCCACCTCATACTCCTCTACACGCCTCTGACAGCTGTTACTTTACAAATAAAACATGATCAATATGTAAAATATGACTCACAGTTAAAGATTAAACAGGAGTTTTATCTGATTCAACTGAGCCGACCGACATCAGAATGCTGTTTACACATTAATCCAATGACAGAATCCACTTTGGATTAATTTAACACTCTGCAAGGCGTCACTATGCATCATGGGTAATTTTAAATGTGATACTTGAAGCAGATTTTTCTAATCTTATTAAATTTAATTAAATGTGGGAATGTTTGTTAAAGTTTGTTCCTGTCATCTGAACTTGTTTTGGTGAAAAAGCCTCTCAGATGGTCAGATTGGGGAGAAACAGACGGAGTGAGTGAAATAAAGAAATATTTGATGAGAATAATGAGTCCTTTGAGCGTCGGCGACGTCTCCGCACAGCCAGCGGTCACAGAAGTCCTTTTGTCCTCATTGTGTCCTTGTTCATCCTCGTCTGTTCAAACTTTGAAAAGGTTTCATTTCTGTTTTTCTTCACCACACAGAAACACACATGATGTTGGAGCCATGTTGAGACTTTTTGTATTTAAATAAGAAAAGCTGTTAGAGGAAAGTTTAGAGTTAATTTATGATATTTAGATTTATGAAGTAATAAGAATGTGACTTAGTTTACTGACCTGCTCCTCTGTGGGTTTAATGGATTTGTTGGAGGTTTATTTTAGTCGCCTTAACTGTTAACTGTTGTTAGACATTAGGAAACGTTTCAGCCTCTCAGAGTTACTGTGCTGCATATTTACTAACAAAACTGGCTTCAGGATGATGATGATGGGTAAAATGCATGTGGAATTAAAGCTGCCAGCAGCGATGGGCGGGCCCTCGCACGTGTGGCGCGTCGGGTACTGAGGCGGCCGCGTTGCATATTCTGGAGCTCTGCTGGTGCGGCTGTGCATTTACTACGCGTTTCTGACGCTGCATTAAGGTGCTATGCGTCACTTCCTGTGTCCACTTTGTGGCTCTACATAGCACTTGGCGCTATGAATATAAATTAATATTGGCGTGTGGATGTGCTCGGGTGTGTTCAACTTCCTGTGTCACGGCGAAGAGTTGATCTTTGACGCCACACCACGGACACGCCCATCGACGAAAACGCGCAGATAGCACAACTTTTCATCATCAATGCCTTTAGAAGGCACAGCAGAAATTTGAAGTCGATCCGACTAAATCCCTAGGAGGAGTTAGTTAAAGTACGGAGTGTGTAAATCGTCCAAAAATGGCTGCCAAAGTCAAAATGGCGGACTTCCTGTCGAGTTTAGGGTATGGGTTTTTGAGGCTTTTTTGTGCGTCTTCATATGATACACGTCTCCACCAAATTTCGTGCATGTAGGTTGAACGTGGACGAGGGGCTAATTTTTTCTAATTTTCTTGGTGGCGCTAGCGAGCCATTTTGTCACGCCCATCCGCGAAACCCACAAAATACAAAATTTTTCACCAGTCCTGACACGTGTACCAAATTTGGTGACTTTTCGAGCACGTTGCGGCCGCGAAAATTGGGCTTACTTAAAGAAAATAATCCCTACAGTTTCGTCAGGGTCCTAATTATTAACTCTGACAGGCTTTTCAGAATCAGGCACCTCCTCTCCTGCCAAAGCTGAAGGCTTCAACCTTTGCCTGTATTTGCTCACATGGTGCCAAAGTGTCCCTGTTAAAATGAGTCCTGCTGTTAAAACAGCTGCACGTAACTGACTGATAAAACACATTTAGGCAGTGAGCAGATTTTTGTTTTTAATTTTTCTGTAGCTTGAACTGAGTCACAATGAGACAGTTTCTTCATGATAGTTATGAAATAAAACAGGTACGAATATTCTGACGGGCAGATAGACCAAAATGTATTTTAAAAAAATAAGACACCAAACTGTACGTGCATCACAACAAACTGTGTAATACTTTTCCAAGGTGCCATGAACTCACTTCCCTCCTTCATCACTGATGATGAATCCGACCGTACGTCCCTCTGATCACCCAGATTAAAGTTAGTTTTACAGTTTGCTCAAATCTGAAACAGTTGACCCGTGAAGGAGCGAGCTAACGTTCACTGTGTCAGGCGGCTAACGCCAAACCTGAACAGGAAGTGCAAAGAAGTGAAGCAGTTTCTGCTGGAAACGGACACGTTTCTCAGCTTCGGGTCCGGGTCAGCTGTCTGTTCTGACCTCAACAGGTCAGAACCAATCAGAGGCAGCGCTTTTATGAAGCCATTTTCATCAACACTATAAAAACAAACGACAGTCAGTGTGTTAAATCATTCACACCGCCGCCCTGCTTCGCTGTGCTGTGGATTTAAAAAATGAAACATGCAGAAGTTTTGTTCTGTTTGTTGAAATGAATCCAGACGATCAATGAACCCAAAGCTGTGAAACAAACATCTGGTCCCTGCGGCTGCAGGACTGGGACTCTGCACAGGAACATGTGAAGGGTCAGGTCGTCTCTTGCTGATATCTGTTTCACTGCAAAAACTAAAATCTTGAACTTGTTTTCTGTCTGGCAGGATGTTTCTTCTCACCAGGCGGCTTTGATAGAAAATTTCAGTTGTTTCAAGTTTTTTTTGTTCTTAAAAAGCGAGTGAAACATTCTGGTTCTGATAATTTTGCTTATTTTAAGTCCTTTTTCCCCATTTTAATGCTTTTTTTTCTCTTGTTTTTGAGAGCTCAGTTTTTTGCAGTGTTGTCACCGCCGGCTGTGACCCAGCTGCCCCTCGGGGTAATAAAATTACCATAAACTTGAAGTTAAATGACTTAATAAGTAGATTTTGTGAACAAAAGCTTTGAGTTTTACAAACTGGTCTGAAGTCAAAATCCTAAAATGCAAAATAACTTTCATAACGTGGTGCAGTGACACGCAGAGTGACGCCCTCTGAGACGGCGAGGAGATTAAATCAGCAGAGAAAAGGGAGACGTGCGTAGCCCCCCCCCCCCACCTCCGTCACAGAGCCACACTGTTGGTTTTCCTCTAACTGGACAATGAACACACTCACTCACACACGCTGCCTCACAGGATGGACGCCGTCTCGCCAAGCTGCCGTCCAACGCCTCAGATCTTCATCGTCCTCTTCATCCTGTCAGGTGAGACACGCTGCTGACATCACAGCGCTCCGAGCTCTCGGTTTGTTTCCGCTCTGACATGAAGGACTCTGGTGGTCCAGGGTTCAGCTTCAGCCCCCCCTCCTCCTCTTCATTACAGTCACCGTGCTTCTTGTAAACAATGTGTGTAAAGCTGGATCTGTTGACAGGAAGTAGAATCAGGGTCTGGAGGGTCGTCGATCAGCTGATCAGTTAAATATGTGTTTATTTATTTATTAGCTGACCAATCAGAGCTCCTGCTGCGGCTCTGTGGGCTGAGCATCACAGTAAAAGTACATAATGTCTTATCAGAGTGTATTTTACCATCCGTCATATTTTATAAAGTCATCATGATGAAAATCTTAATCTTAACTCAAAGCGTCCAGGGGCCACTTCTCATCTCACAGGAGGGCCACAACAGCTTTAACTCTCAAAATGTACTTTTTTATTACCAACAGATTTTAAAGAATTTCATGTGTTTTTGTGAAATAAATTGTAAATTAAAGCTGTCTGATAATTGCACTTAAAAAATAATATTTATTTTACTCACATTCTGCTCAAACATCTGGAACTCAAAATGTTCCCTGAGTTCTTCACATCGTCCCACTGAAGCTCATATTCAGCCCAACATTTGCTCAAATTTTGCAAACTGAGCATCATAAACATCTTTTTTATACTTTCTTCTTTCCTTTTCTTAAATAACTTGTAGCACTGAACTAACACATGCAGTCCCTGAATCCTCTGCAGGCTCATATGCCGACTTTATTTTTACTTCATTATCTTCTCACACAACTGAGACACATTCGCCCAAATTGTCCAATCAGATCTTTTTCTCCTTCTGCCTCCCTGAACGTGGTTTTTAGTTCACTGTTACATCGCACGTCAGTAAATTCCATCTACCATCTATATTTTACACACTTGCTGCGAGGCAGCGCGCTGTCGCCTCACAGCAAGAAGGTCACGGGTTCAAACCCCGGTTGTCCCGGCCTTTCTGTGTGGAGTTTGGAGTTTCGTGCTGTATTTTTTAACGAGAACTCTTTTTTCTGGACATAAAATATCTAAAACTGCTGCTCTCCGTGTTCAGTCCAGTAATGACACTTGATATTATGTTCCTTCCAACGTTCTCGTTGCACATCAGGCAGGTAGGTTTCCTGTTAAACTCCTCAGATACTGCTTCGTCCCTCTGTCTTGAAACAGTCTGTGTTCATCATCCTCCCTCCGTTTAAATTTGAACAGTCTTTCTTTTTCCGCTCACTGCACGCATATTCAGCCACCTCACCTCTGACCTTTGCTTTGAACGCATTTAAAAAGGGTAGCTTAAACTGGCATGAAACAGCTATGAAATATAATTAAATAAAAAAAATATTTGGCGGGCCACATTATACTATTTTTTAATTTTTTTTTACATCCCCTTGGGGGCCGGACCAAGGGTGAGGGTGGGTCTGATGAGTTTGAGACCCCTGAACTAAGAATCAGATGTAGCGGAGTACAAGTACAAATAAATACTCAAGTAAGCACAACAGCTGCAGTCTGTCTACTACAAACATGTTAAAGTGGTGGAGGATTCAGATGGTAAACTGGGTTTATGTGTCTGATTTATATTTCTGTCTGTCTCTCTGCTGCAGGTGGACACTTCTCGTCTGTCTCCTCTTTTAAAGTGCCAGAGGGGGGCGTGGCCTCTCTGTCCTGTCACTACTCTGTGAAGCGGTTCGGTCTGAGTCGGGTCTGCTGGGGCCGAGGCTGCGGGACCTTCTGGTGCAGCAACGTCCTGGTGCAGACGGACGAGAACGGCGTCGTCTCCAAGGTCACGTGATTGAATATTCACATTCATTCATTTAGCTGACAAAGCGACTTACAGAGGTCGCACGCCTCTGGAGCAACGGGGGGTCAAGTGTCTTGCTCAGGGACACAATGGTGTCTCACAGTGGATTTGAACCAAAGGCATGTGTCTTATCCACTGCTCCATCACCAACCCAAGTCTGCAGATGTTTGTGTGATTCTCCACAGCTGGACTTCTCCTCCGCTCAGCTTGTCAACTTCAGAACAGACTGCAGATCAGTTTGCAGGAGGAGTTCTCCTGGTCCGTCTGTGCTCTGGGTTTAACTAATCCAGACTCAAACAAGCATTTTGAGGGTTGATCCTGGATAAAGTTATCCTGAGTAGCAGTGCTCTTATTTTTAAATAAAGAGTTGAACCCATGGTCATCGCTCATACGATTGGCCAGCTGACCGAGCAATGTGTTGGGAGTCCTCCCAAAAGGTTTAAGGTCTCACCTCCCAGACGCAGGTTTAAGGTTTCACTTTTCAGATCCGGGTCTGAAAAGTGAAACCTTAAACCTGCGTACTCTCAAAAAGCCAGCCGGGGGCGACTCCACCGGCTGCACAAAGAAAATGTTTCTCCTTCTCAGCTGATTTATTCCCTCAGTAAACACTTTCCTGATGAGTTTATGGTCTCAGTCGCTAGTTTCAAGTCTTCTTCAACACAGCATGATGTTCATTTAGTAAATTATGGTCCCATTTAGAGGAACAGAGACCAGGAAGCAGGGGGGGCTTTAGGGCGGGGATACAAGTTAGCTTTTATCTTTCTGAATACAGTTTACAGCTCATGGAAATCAAAAATCCATTCCCCAAATATTAGAATAAAGATTTGTTATGAAAATCAATCTTAATTAAAACCTATGTCCCAGCAGCTTTAACTGAATTGCCGTTTTCAGCACAGGAAGTCCTGCTGATGTTATTTTAATGTACAGTTTTAGTGTTAAATGCACACGTGAAGAACGAGAGCCCGAATTTTACACAGAGGCCTGTTAATGCCGTGCTGTCGCTGTTCGATAAAATTAGGCTCGATACACTCACAGTGACTGCGATCTAACCCTGACCCTGGCGGTGCAGGTGGCGGACCGGTACCGGCTGACGGGGGACATCCTGGACGGACAGATGGACCTGGACATCCTGAACGTGAGGCGGACGGACAGCGGGCCGTACTGCTGCAGGGTGGACATCGACGGCATCTTCAACGACAAGAAGGTGATCATGAACCTGAGAGTGGTCAAAGGTGAGCGGCGCTTCATATTTCAGTTTTATGTTTAATGTGGGCTGAGTGAGACCGACAGATTGCAGGACGCTCCACTCGTCAGACTCCAGAGTCCAAACTAAACAGTTCAACACGGGCAGAGACGTCCAACAAATACAAGCGAAACATACATCCGAAAGAGAATAAACAGGAAACAACGAAGTGACGAGGACTGAACAGAGCAGGAGACGTTTACAGGCAGGCAGGGAGTGGACAGGTGAAACACATCGGGAAAATCAGACCACAGGAAAGCGAGCTGGAAAACACACCACAGCAAAATTCCACAGCCGATTGATTCCAACACTTTCTCTGGATTCTGTGATTTGAGCTACACAGACTTCCTCTGGCTGACCCAGCTGACTTCCTGTTGGCTGCCTGCACACAGGACTGGCCTGACATATTTACCTTTACAGCTAACTTTGTAGTTTGTTATTAGCCGATGGTCAGACTCTTAGGCTGCGTTCTGACTGCAGGCCAATGTGACTCAGATCGGATCGTTTTCTGACACAGTGTGAACAGGCCAAGTCACATGGAATCTTTTCCAGATCAGATCTGGATCTGGATTTGGACCACATATGGAAGCGGCCCAAACTCGATACAGATCGGATCTTTTTAAATTCGACCTGAGACGGAATTGATGCGACTTTGACGTCACTGTAGAGCAGCTGTTCTGCTGTAGACGGAGTCGTGGTGAACGAAAACATGCGGCTCTCTTCCTCCTCCACCTCGCCATCGTCTGCTCACAGATTCTCTTTCTTCCACCTGAAATCCAGCGGACCGCGAGCTCTCTGCTTATCTGCACGCCGTTTGTCCGACCGGACAAAGTGTGGTGAGAGAGAAGGAGGGAGTTGTGCGGCAGTTACGTTGTCCAGCGCCAGAAGCCCTAAAGAAAAGAACAGAAAGTTGTGAACACTTAATAATTCAGGAGAATTGTGACCCGTGAGAGGACAATAAAAAACAGGAGTCTCCCGCGAGCTAACAGCTGAGGCTTGTTTACTTTTGTATGACAGCTGTGTGACGTCGTGTTGTTCTTCTGAACATGCGGCTCACTTTCAGGCCTCGGACAGGTCACACTGGAGTCTGATTGGGCCACATTTAAACTGTCAAACAAACAAAATCGCATCTGGAAAAGGAAATCGGAATTGAGCGTGAAGCCGTGGGCTCAGTGCTGGCAGCCAGCGTAGCAGCTGTACAGACGTTTGCTCTGACTCTCCGTCTCTTCCTCTCGTGGACTCAAAGTTTCAGGATACTGAAACTGAAACGTTTTCAAGCCTCGCCTTCAAGAGTGAATTTGAATCTAATCATGTGTTTCTGTTGACCTGCTTGGTCTTTATTTATTCTTTGATCCTACATGTCACAGTTTAAACCACTCGTTCATCGTACTGTCATTATTACGCTCAACAAAGTACGAGATAAGGCATAAATTTGGGATCACGTTGTCACAGGATTCAAACCAGCTTTAATCTCAGAGCTCATCTGTGGTTTCATCTCCTTCCTTCTCAGGTCTGGTCACCAGTTCACCTCCTCCCACGACAACCCCGACGGCAACGACCAATCGAGTCACAGAGCCGCCAACCGCCACAGGTGAGACGACGTTCAGCCTCCAAACCAGCTGCTGGTTGGTCGGACGGGTCACATGACACACCACGACGCAAGTTCATCTTAGTCTTTTTCTCCACGGCCACCTCAGCACCAGCTTCGTGCTGAGGTGGCCGTGTTCACCATTCAGCAGGACAGCAGCTGATAACCTGACGCTGTGCTCCGTCTGTCTCCGTGTAGTGAACTGGAAAAGCCTGCTGTCGTCTCAGCTGGAGCTTCTGAGGAGGAACTCTACCCTGCTGCGCTCCGACCCCGTCATGGTGAGTAACCACGACCCCCCAACCGCGATTACTGACGAGTCGTGACTGGGTGCTACTGCCAGCTACCCGTTAGCTTAGCATAATGACTGCTAACGTGAGTTGCTAACAGCTGATTCAGCTCCTGGTAAAAAGGGACAAACAGATTTACAGCAGCACCTCTGATGTTTGAGGCTCTACTTTAAATTCTAACCTCTCTCTCTCTCTCTGTGTGTCAGGTGGAGGACGCTCTCCTCGCCTCCCTTCAGATCAACGTTCCCGTCCTCTCTCTCCCTCAGTGTGCTGTTGATCTTGGCGGCAGTTTTTCTCTTCCTGGCCTTCAGACGTACGTTTTCTCTTCTTATCCTTCGCACAGCGTCTCCTCTCCAGAGCTTGGTCACAAAATAATATGAGTGTTTAACCAAAACACACCGAGTCTGTATGTTTGTTTCTGCTGCAGGTGGGATACACAGAAGAGCCTTGAAGGCCGGCTGGTGAGTTTAACACGGACCGCTGTGTGAGACTAAAGCCTGATTCCTTCTTCAGCGTTGAGCCTAAAACACAAGCTACGCACGAAGCCATGCTTTTATCCCTGTGCGCTGGTGTCGCTCTGCAGTTACACCGCCAAAACGCGAGCTGGCGTGGGGGGAAACTATCTTCCACCTCTAACTTGAATGGTGTTAAAAAATAATCCTGCGGCTCTCCTAGACTTCCCAAAAGTTATTTGACCGAACGAGTTGGTACCCAAAGAAAAAAGTGTAAAACAGTGAAAGTCTATAATTGGCTTCAAAGCACGGAGCCCTTACGGGGGCTCAAAGCCGACCGATGGTGTGTGTCTGCGTCGCCGCAACATGCATTTGCATATTTGATGAGGTCCACGTCAGGAAGTATAAATCGTGCTTAAAGGACACAGTTCAATCAATAATCAGGCAGAGATTTAAATTCAAGTAATAATCGAACCTTTTCAGGGGAAATTTGTGTTTGGAGGTCAGACAGACAGTAAAACACGAATAATATTAACAGTTTATAATAATAGGAGAGAAAATAACAAATCTTTCTTATTAATACATTCATTCTATATAAGTGTTATTGTAATCATCAAACCAAAGCTTTTTTAATTAATAATATATAGGTGACAGAGATTATTGTTATATCACTTTTGATTTCTACAATAGATGAAGACTATTTGTCTTTTCAGCCAATAATACAGTTTGTCCAGACGCCCTATAAACTAATTCATTTATTCATTCATCATTTTAAAATTCACATGATATAGAAATATATTTGTTGGTCTTCACAGTTCAAAGAGCCGTAGCTGCACACTGGCAGTCAGAAACCTGACTTTGACTAAACCGCTCCCATCTCACGGCGTCCAACAACAACGCTTCAGAAAAAGTGACAAAATGTTATTTGTCACCTTTTCTCTGGGGCGTCTCGTACAGACCGGAAGTATATGTTCATGTTGACAGCCCCCCTAACCGTGACCACAACCATCAGAAGTGTTAGTACCTGAACCTAAGTCCCAGCCTTTATGTATGTCGACTGGCTGACCCTACAGCTGATGTGCTAGCAGGTAGGGTTAGCCTTTGTGTTGCTGGGACGTAGCAAACGGTGGCGTTGGCACCTTCAGCATCAAATAATTAACTTATAATAACAAATAATTAATCTGTTGGACTTTTTCATGCTCTGAGTGTTTACCTGTCCAGCTCTTAAAGCCTCCGCCTGCTGTCATTCATCCCCAGTTCGTCGGTTATGGTTAGTTTATACGTCTGCGTGGAGTCTGCGCCACAGCTGACAGCGCAGGCTACGTATGGTCGTGAGCATTCATACTATAAATACAGCTGGCGGTGGGGTTTCACTGTGTTGAATTTCGTCTTCGTTGGTGTAGACTTCTACAAACAATGGCGACTGAAAGTGACGGATCATGTTGGAATTGGAGGTGATTGATTTTAAAACAGCAGTTACATTTACCGAAAGACTGAAACGAACCAAATTTGAAAATGGCAGCGAAGAAAAACGAGCCAGAAACACGTCTGGTCTGCGTCGCTAGTAGTGAAATGTGATTATCTTCTGTCTCTGCTCCGAGTCTGGTTTTTAGTGATTAGCATTCTTACAAATGTCAGTGGGATCTCAAGGTTTTTGTTCTGCTGTCACTCCGGCTCTCGACAAAGTTACTGCACAGTATTTCTCTCAGCCAATCAGTGTCTCCTTTCTCCTCCAGCTTCTCCTCTGAAGAACCTCCTCACATCATCTACGAGATCCGCATGAGAAGACCAGTCGAGGAGAACATCTACACTCTGGACTAGATCCTCGTTCACACACTGGGACCACAAAGAACCTGTTCTTCTACAAAACACAGAAAGCTTGATTCAGCGTGCAGAATATTCCCAGACAACTGAGCAAAAAACAGAAAAGCTAGTAAAAACATCTGGAGTCCTGCAAGCTGCAAAGCTCAACATCAGGACCGACCCGATACCTGCAGTCATCTCTAAATCCATTCTGGACCCGACCCGGTTTGACAGGTTAATACAAATCTGTAGAGACGCACAACTAAAGAAATGTTAGGAAATTCTAAACAAAATTAGAAATGCAACACTATACAGTGAAACTGCACATTTTGGAGTGGCCTTTTACTGTGGCCAGCATAAGGCCTTTTATTTTGGCCAGCCTAAGGCCTTTTTACTGTGGCCAGCATAAGGCCTTTTATTTTGGCCAGCCTAAGGCCTTTTACTGTGGCCAGCATAAGGCCTTTTACTGTGGCCAGCATAAGGCCTTTTATTTTGGCCAGCCTAAGGCCTTTACTGTGGCCAGCATAAGGCCTTTACTGTGGCAAGCATAAGGCCTTTTATTGTGGCCAGCCTAAGGTAGTGTGCAGTACCCATGCTGTCTGATCAGCATCTTGACATGCCACACCTGTGAGGTGGATGGATTATCTCTGCAAAGGAGAAGAGACAGATTAGTTTTATATTATTATAACAGGCCTTTTGTGTTCATAAAGAAAGTCTGAGATCTTTGAGTTCAGCTCATGATGAATGGGGCCAAAAACAAAAGTGTTGCCTTTATAGTTTTGTTTAGTTTATATAATGTGTGCAGACAGAAGTGCCTCTCCAAACCCACAGCTGGATACAGAGATTTAAGTGTTTCACTGAGATAAACTGCAAAACAGCAGCAGACCTCGTTTCTTTTCACATTTAAGGACTTTTTTCTTTTCTTTTAAATAAATGAGAGGAGAGTTTATTATTTAACCTGTTAGCAGAATCACAGTCACTCCTCACCTTTCACAATACAGAAAAAGATCATTTTGAGACCCCAAGCTGCTTTTGTGAGCTGGACGTTGCTGTAGTTTGTCTTTTTCTATGTTTGTCCTGTAACCTGCCTGAGAAGCAGCTGAATAAAACCAATCAGACGTCTCCGTGTGAAACAAAACAAATGTAAAATAAGAACAAAACTTCCTGTCAGAGGTTTGTGTTTGTGAGCTGGAAAACTGCACTGTGTTGTCCTGACAGGTGTTTCTGTTATTTTGTCCACCCCATTTATATCAATGAGGGTGGACATAATAACAGAAACACAGTTCAACAGAAGCAGAAGCTACATCCTGCAAAATAACAAAAGCAGATCTCTTACTGTTGGATTAGACTGAGTTTGTTTTAGCTGTGGACCTAATAAATATCAACATGTAGAATATAAGGAAACCAAAACACAATATACACGCTGACAGTCCGACTGTACATATTTATGCTGTTTACTTGCTTTTTTATTATTTATATTTTCTACTTTTTACGTACAAAAATACCAAGTAGAGGAAACTAGCTGTACTTCTGTGTCTGTGCAAACCTTCCTGCAGTAAACCAGATTCTGATTCAGAGGATTCATAACTGTTTCAGAATAATATTACTGGATTATAATTATTGATTCATCACTTTAGTGTTGCAGCTGGTGAAGGTGGATCTACTTTAAATTACAGCAGTCGTCTGTATTTGCTGTATAATAATATTTTATTAGTTAATTATATTTTGTTTTTCATTAATCTGAATCTGTAAAGTAATCTGTCACATAAATGTACCGCAGTAAAATATGCAATATTTCCCTCTGAGACGTGGTGCCGAAGTATAAAAAGGAAACACTTTTACTTGTAAAAGTCACTGAAAAACATGACTGAGGTCTGTGTGAACTTCACGTCCAACTGGACATTAGAATCCATTTCACACGAGTCTAAACTGGTTCTGTTACTTCTGCAAACCGGCCAATCACGTGGACCTTCTTCTTCAGGTCCTACACAAGGCGAGGTGGCGGCGGTCATGTGCTCGCCGTGTTTGAACAGCGTGTTGAAGATCATGGCAGCCTGGAGTGTGTGTTCACCTGCATGTGTGGAGACGCCTGAGGGGAGGGCGCCGCTCAAAACACACACCTGGAAGAGCTCTGAGCAGAGGTCACACGTCCTGAACCGCTACGCTAACGTGGAGTCTTTTTTAGGACTAACAGGACCAGGTCTCTGAATGAACGGGCAGAGAGCCAGAACCTGGTCACCGGGACAAAAAACCTCAAGAAAAATCTGAAACAGTTTGATGACTTTGCCCCAAAATAAGGTTTTTCTCTGCATGTTATAATTTCACTACACCACACCGCCTTCATTTACGGCTCTGTCCAGAGACGCCATGAGCTCCTCCCACCTTGAACTGATGCTAAGCTAACTGAGGTTCTGGATACGGTCTACGTTTAGAGAAGGTTCCCCGTGTTCTCTAACACGTACTGCGAGTACTGCGGATCACATCTGGAGCCGCAGTGTTCTTGCCGACATGTAGTTCATCGGATCTGTCACACACCTGCTCCTCGCCGCCACCACAACATCTGAAACTGTCACAAATCTGACATCATTGGAGCCACATGATTGGTTGAATATGTTTCCTGTCTTGGCTTACTCGTAGGATGGAGACACCGTCAACATCTTTGGCTTTTTAGCTTCTGAAGTTACAAAGGTCACGGCCCCTCTGAGCCTTTTCCCCTCTCAACACCAAGGTGCATCTCCCTCCAGCTCCTGCCAAAGGCTGAAGAGGAGCTGGACCGTTTGCAGCAGCAGGGAGTCATCTCACAGGTGGAGGGGCCCACTGAAAGGTGAGCGCCAATCGTGAGCCTGAACGCACGGGCACGAGCAAAGTGAGAATACACGCCGATCTCACTTTACAGTAAGTGAAAAGAGAGAAAGCAGCTGCTCAGTAACGCCAAAGTGTCCGTTTAGGGATTTTCTGCAGATAGTAAATGTAAACACTGTTGCCTCCAGCCATGTACTTTAGTCAAACAGCCTGACTCTTGTCATGTTTAATTAACCCGTGTAACACGTTACACACTGAAGGCTAACGAGCAGTCGAGGCAGCTCCGACTGCCTGGAAAGGAGCCGAAGACCGTTTGAAGAGTCGAACTACAGACCGAAGATGGTCCCTCTGAAGCCGAGACCGGCTGACCTGTGAGTACGAGGCTGCTTTTATTGTGTCGGGCAGATTTTTAGAGTAAAACCTATTTTAAACTGTGTCAGCCATCACAGTCCAGACAAGAGCGAGCACCCTGCAGAACTGAAGGAGGAAACAAGTTCAAATGAAAAAACAAACAAGCGTTTTAAAGAAATCCAGGCTTCTGATAAAGAATCTTTTAGCCAAGCACTCACAAGCCGTCATCTTATTTTATTTGGCTGGTTGTTGACTACAGATTCTTCAGTTTAAACTCTCCATCAGTGTTTTGGAAAACGTGGAGATTCCACATGCGTCCTACAGAGAGAACGACGCTCTTTCTGAACCTGATGTCTCATCATATCTAACAGAGTGTGATGCCCCCCCCCCACAGCACAGGAAAAATGAACTGCCTTGTAACTTCTTTAAAATCTATTCATCGCTTCTGTTTAACAGTGTTTTGTTCCAGTTTCTCAAATTCTGATGCTTTTCTTGAATTTGTGAGGGACATTTTCACTATAAATACTCATCCAGTTTAATTGATATTCTGTAGTTAAATGATAACCAGTGACGTAAGTCCAGAGTACGGGCAGGGCCAGCAGGTGTGTTTGTATTGAGAGACCTGGGGGCGAGTTCAATCTCAAAACGTTCTGTAACGGGCTTCGAGGTCTGTTTCTCCCGTTTGGTGGGCGTGTCTCAGGTGTTACCCGGTCGGGTGCGACATGTTTGTAAACACAACGGCGTTAAAAGGTGGGAAAATGCAGTGCGCTATGCGTCACAGCTGGGTGTTCAGGAACCACCGCTTGGTTAAAAAAAAACGGTTTGCTGCGCTTTTGTCGGCGCTCGAACTCGCCCAGAGAGAAAGGAAGCTGATCCAGTTTCTGAGTAAACACTAAAATAAGGTGGAGAATGAAGTAGAATTAAAATGAAGAAATAATGAAATCTCGTGAGCCTGTATGCAGGACAAGCGGTTGACAATTGATGGAAATAATTAAATAACCCATAAATACAAATACGCTTTACATTGCTACCTTTTCAAATGTTCCATTTTGGCCGCTAGTAAAAGTTACTACAAAGCATGAGGCACTTCCTATCGGCTCAGAGGCTACCCAGCCGACCAATCACAGAGCTTACAGTCCGCTGCCGCCTCGACGTGTAGTTACATTTCTATGGAGGTGCATGTCAGGCGACGGCGTGGACTCTGCGTAGCCCCGTAGCCTAACGCCGTCGATTCGCCGCAGAAATAGAAATTACACTTTATACTGTCTTAACGAGCTCTCTAGTTCGGGGAGCGGGCGTGTCACGGTTCTGTCCCTCGCAACTGCGAAACGAAAGCGTGGACGTTTGTGTTGTGGTTTCGGCCTCGGTTTTAGAACCTTTACAGCCCCGTCAGGGAATCAAGAAAAAAGATTAGTTGCAGCCCAAATAATGCTAAAGACCAGTCAAGTGACCAAACTACTGTGGTCACGGCGTCGCTTTCTAACGCCCTGGACAGCCCTTTAAGCGTCATTTTTAGATGTTTAAGGCTCCGTGGTCACGTCCGGTAAAGTTAGCAACAATATTATAATATTTCAAAATAAAGCGCGTGATTCCCACCCCTAATTAAACGTAAGTTAACTTACGGAACTTAAATAAAAATATTTAATGTTGACTTTTTGGTTCACACGGGACACGACTTGACCACGTGTCCATATGTGACGAGTCGGGCTGAGAGAGAATATAAAGGAAGAAGTGCTGCAACGCTGGTTTGAAAGGGTTTCCATGGGAACCTGTCTGTCTGTGTCTTTCAGTCCTGGCTGCCGTGCTCGTCCTGCTGTCTGTAACAGGTGAGTATGGATACTTGTTCTAATTAAAATGTTTATTACAGTGAGCAGCTGTTTGAGGATTTGTTTTTACTTGATATTTCTTTTAAGGTGTTGTTTCACATATTTAGTGGGAACCAATGGGTTTAAAGCTGAGTGCAACAGACAGGAAGTCAGAAAGTACTTAAAAGGAATTAACTTATATAAAGCGATCCACACCTGGTTTACCTGCTTGTAAGAGTATCTAACAATGGAACTATATATTTGAGGAGTTTATCAGTGCAACAAATCAGTCCTGCAGACTGAAGCTCCTCAGAGGAGAGAGGAAGGGCCTTTCTGAAACTAGACCCTCGCCACGTCGCCCTCACAGCCAAATCGAGCTCCCCAACCCGCGTAGGGTTTAAATATAGTGGCCAGCTTTCGGATGAACTCCCCTCAGCGTAAACAGGATCTGACGTTACAGCTGTAGCCCCGGCCTACTCACTAACACATGTATCAAATAAACAACAGCTGTTTTAAAATTCAGGATTGATGTTGAGGAAAAGTGTTTTTTTGCGATAACCAAACTGAAAGCTTTTGTCATTAATTTTGAAATATTATATTGTTTTGTGAAAAGATTGATATTCATTGTGAAGAAAAGCCTAGGCTATATATATAAACCTCTTTATCATATATGACAAATATTACATTCAAGAATCCAACATTTCAATATAAATCAAATATTATATCGAAGCGTTATTACATGTGAACGAAAAGTCCCCCGCCGAGCAGCAAAGGGTGTTAACCACCGTCAACAAGCAGCATCAGTGCTCGACATCGGAGGGAGCACTAAACCCTGTGGGGGGTTCAGGGGGCCTGGGAAAGTGGAGCATGGTCAGCTTGTGGAAGTTTGTAAGGAGCATTTTTCCAAAAATGTTTTGTCATTTATGAGTTGATGGGAATTAAATGTGATCCTCTTGATAAAGAAAGCTCTTATTTACGTGCACTGAAGGTCAAGCCAGAACTTCTTCTTCATCATCATCATCATCATCATCGTCAGCAGCAGCAGCAGCAGCAGCAGCAGCAGCAGAGGAAAGCAAAAGGTAAGACAGTTTGTCGCTATAAATATCTCACCATCATCAGGGTGTGGTGTTAAATGCTGTGCATTTAAATACAGCTCTGGGGTCAGTGTGCAGGCGTGATTCACTAAAGTCAACAGTGTCACCTGAAGA
>JALXJV020000021.1:2456775-2490744 GCA_024633595.2 Lepomis macrochirus
TCATGCCAGCTTAAACTCGTTGGACCGACTGGGTGTGGTTTATAAAGCAGCGCTCTGCAGGTACATAAAGACCAGATCAGAGCTCAATCCTCTCCAGAGCAGACTGAGCAGATACATTAAAGACTTTTCATCATTCTTAACCTGATCATGGAAAATAGAGGCAACAGGAGAGAACATGAAGAACATGTTGTTGACAGTCAGCACCTGAAGCTGGAAGATTTGAAAAAGGAAGCTCGGAAAAAAGAGCTGCCAAACCAGTACCTTTACAAAGAAAACATCCCGGCTTCCCCCAGACCAGAGTTTCATGTGTCTCATCTGAAACACGACACAAACCAGACCGGACTGAGAGGCATCAGGAAGGATGAAGGCTTCAAGAACCCGTTCAAAGGCAGGATGGATAAAGGCTTCAGGAGCCCAGCTGAAGGCTCTCTGCTGTGGTGGAGTCTGGCTGTGGGACCTGATGAGATAGCGTCAGCTGAGAGGAGGCTCCTGGAGACGACCTTCCCAGACCGGACGGAGGAGCAGGTCCAGAAGCAGCAGAGCTTCCTGGAGAAGTTCACCACCTCCCCGGCCTTCGAGCAGACCTCCATGCTGGGCTCGTACCGCTTCACCTTCCCCCCTGGAGGAGGTGCTGGAGGCCTACAGAGACCAGGTACTGAGGGTCGGGTTATTCTCTGTCACAGCTGGTCTGTGATAAATAAAATTATGTAAAGTAAAAGTAAAAATCAGCGGTTAGAGGAGGAGACATGATGTTTAAATATGGAGATAAGAGAACATTTAGTTTTGTAATTTAAGATTAAATTCATTCTCAGTCTACAATCACTTGACTCATAAATGTCTGATGTTATCAACATTATACATGTCAGCTTTCCCAGACCGGCACGCCTAAAGAAGGGAGAGAAAACTAAAACTAACCTGAACAAAGGAAATTTGCAGCACCTAAAACATTTTACAAATGCAGCCACATTAAAACATCATGCAGTTCCATGACACAGACTTTGAATGAAGCGAGCCCTTAAAGCTCAGGAGGAAGTATTAAAACCTGTCAGTATTAATCCAGACAGTGGTTTGGTGACACCTTGTGGTAAAAGTGTTTCCTCACCGAGCAGACACGACTTCAGTTTATCTACGTTTCCCCAGCACAGACTTCCAAAAGGGGAAGAACCGCAGAGCGTTCAGCATTAAGAACCTTCTTATGTTTCCAACACGTTCTGTCTTGTATCAGGTCCTTAATAACTTCAGAGGGGTGTAACAGTATCTGTGTGTTGTGTTTACTTCTAACGTCTCTTGTGGCCCAGCTGGATATCAGAAAGAGCCGCCATCTTTGTTCTCAGGACGTTTCCATTAAAACCTCTTTTACTGTCTCCAGTTCTGCAGCGGAGCTCAGCCCGTCATGCGGGTGTACGAGACCGTCCTGTACAAACAGCAAGTGATGCACGTTGTGCTGGTCCACAGCCCAGCCAATCAGGAGCAGTTCTCTAAATATCCTTTGCTGACTGACGACCCAAACGCCGTCTGCACCTACAGAGACGGCTGCTTCATCTGGAGGCCTGAGGCCATGAGTGAGACACACAGGTAAGAAGCAGAAACTCTGTGACAGCATGAACTAACAGACGCTCAACTCTCCCACATTTATTACAGACACCTGAACTAACCACAGACGCTGCTCTGTTTCTGCTGGTCTGTTTCAGTTTTGAGTTGGTCGAGAGACGTGATGAGATGCAGATGAAATCAGCAGAGGCAGAGCATCCTCATCAGTTTTATGTCTGGGATCATGTTGCCGTCGCCCTGCATGTGGATAAACAGGTACCCTCACTACTCATAGTTCTTCTCAGCCTTTACTGACACACTTTTTTCTGTCCATTTTCTGACCTTTGATCAGGACATGTCGTTTAACTCTCACATTAAGCAAATTTCAAGGACCGCCTTTTTTCACCTACGTAATATTGCAAAAATCAGGAACATCCTGTCTAAAAAAGATGCAGAAAAACTAGTCCATGCATTTGTTACTTCTAGACTGGATTACTGCAATTCCTTATTATCAGGCTCTTCGAAAAAGTCCATTAAGACTCTTCAGCTGATCCAGAATGCTGCAGCACGTGTTCTGACAGGAACCAGTAAAAGAGATCATATCTCTCCTGTCTTAGCTTCTCTGCATTGGCTTCCTGTAAAATCCAGAGTAGAATTTAAAATCCTTCTTCTCACATACAAAGCTCTTAATGGTCAGGCACCATCTTATCTTAAAGAGCTCATAGTACCTTACTACCCCTCCATAAGCTGAAGTTATGGAGTACATCTTACTGCAGGACAGAAGTAGATACTCATTCATCTTAGAATATGGTCCTGAATTCTGAACAATAACTGTAAAGTCTAAACAGTCCTGCACCCTCACAGCTTCTCACAGACCCTGCAGCTTGTTCTGCTCGTCATCTTCTTCTGTTCTTTTACTTTTTCCAGGTGCTGAACTTTGACGCTGACCGACTGAGAGAGAACCTCATGTGGTGTGGTAAAGGAAAGGTTTTAATCATTAAAAAAACAAAGCCATCAAACAATTTTGATAATTTCCCAGAAGCTGAAGAGTTTGTTAAAACATTGTGGCCCAAAAATCCCTCCCCACTGAAGAAAGCTTGACAGCTAAATTAAGGTGGCTGTAGTAGTTTTGTTAGATCATCCACCAAAGTGAGCAAGACAATTAACCCCTTGTTGCTCCAGAGGCGTGCGACCTCTGACATATACAGCCATTGTAAGTCACTTTGAATAAAAGCATCAGCTAAACGAATAGATGTAATGTTTGTGCATTAGAAATAAAATTCATTATTATGTAACATTGTTCTATAATTAGGGTTTATTTTTTGATAATATTTTTTCTATTTTATTCAAAAAGATTATATTTCAGTGATTAAGGGAAATCATCTTATAGAATCGGAGGTTTGTGCTTTCCTGTTTGACCTTGTTTAGAAGACAGAGTTCTTCCTGAGCTCCTGTAGGACAGAGGGACACAGGAAGTCTCTCGCTCTCTGCGCCTCTTTTTTGTTGTTCTGATCTCCGCAGATTAAACTCTTTATTTTTAATCTTTATTTCTTAATAGACAGTTTTGAGGAGAAGTACAGAGGGAAGTTGTTTGCCATGCTTTTTGTCATTTCTTATCAGCTTTAAATAAAAACATTCTACAATCAAAAGACAGTTTGTGTAAGACTCTTCTCTGAACACCAAAGGTTTTGGGAGGAGGGGTGGACACTTTGGGAACCATCTGATTCTACATGATCAAAGTGGTGATCAGTTCTACCTGATACCTGAGCAGTCATAACTCTACACTATATGATCTGTTGCTGATTTGATGAATCATATTAAACTGCTGGAAAACATTAATGAATGGTTATTGGTCGGCCATCTTTACTAAATATCTGATTTGATCCATTTCTAACAGAACTGAAGAATATTGGGATTGTAAATAACATTTAATCAGAGCATTTCATTCATTCAGTTAGATTTGATGTTTTGATAAAAGTATTGATTTGATTTTGATTAATTCCACTGGATCATATCGGATCTGTTGTTACATTGATTTGACCTTCATTGTTTACTGGAGGTGTTAATGTGTGGTTGAGTTATTGCTAGTATTTTATCTTCCATTTTTTTTACTGATTTTTTAACACAGAAAATCACACAAACATGAACTTAACTCCAAATCAAAAAAAAGACAGAAAAACTACAACAACAAAACAAACGAGACAATCAACAAGAGCTAAAGCAACAACCTACACACAAATACCTCAAGTTCACAAACAACAAACAAGAAAACCACACCCACTCAGACTCCCCGTAACACAGCATTTGCCCAAGGTAGGGCCCCCAAAGTCCAGTTGACTTTGGGGGCCCTACCTGCCCTGAACAGACGGGCTGGCATCACAGATCCACTGCAAGAATATCTGCTTTTCTGGCAGCGAATGTCAGCAAATTGCACAGACTCTGGTTAGCTGCTGTACTTCTATTCCTATTTGAAGGCCTGATACCAAGGACACAAGGGGGGAATTTCCAAATGGGGTCCCAGAATCCTCCCTCAGCACCTCTGACCAGTATCTCTGCAGTTTGACACATGACCATAATGGGTCAAAGAGGACTTATAATGGTCCCACCTCCACTTTACATTTGAGACACATCAGTGAAAGGGAAGGGTTAAAGAAGCGTCTGCGCTCAGGAGACGTGTGTGTTCTATGAATCATTTTCAACTGTACAGCCTTCATTCGGGTGCAAATTGATTTCTTTTTAGCGTGATTCCAAATCTTTTCCCTTGTCTCATCATCAATAATAGTTGATAAGTTGTTTTCCTACACGCCTTTAACCTTCTGTGTGTTAGCAGGCAACAGCATAACATCACATAACAGACTAAGAGACACTTTGGCTGTGTTCATAGAACACATGAAGTCAGAGGAAAGCACCTTATTAGCCGACACACTCTCCTCCACTCTGCAGGGCTTAAAAATCAGGCAAAAGTGTAACATATACGTGGGGTCACAGAAGACAAGGTTTCGGAATAAGGAGGTGTTGAAAAAAGTAAATAATGACACTGAGTCTGATAATTATATTTGATGTTGGTACCATATATTATGTGAAAAGACAAAAAAACAACAAACAATACCCAAATATTTACAATCTGCAGAAAGTTGGTTTTGATATAGTGCACTTGAGAGATTTCAGTTCTGTAGTAGTTCACAGAATTAAACAACAAAATACATCAACAAATTCAGGAGTACTCAGATATCAGTCACAACACACTATAAGACATTCTCTTTTGTTCATGAAAGATGAACACTACATCCAAATGAAGAGAATGATCTGTGGAACGCAAATAGTCCATAAGCCAGGCTTACTGAATGGCTGTGTGTGTGTGAATGAGAGTGAAGGGGTGAGTAAACTGCAGCAGCCTCCTACCAGACCCACAGGGGGCGAGGATGTTATAGGGGCAGGTTCTGTTCCAGGTAGTAGCTCGCCATCAATTGACCCACAACTGGCCGCACCTGGCCTGTATTAAATAACAGGACCCATGGGTTAACCACTACTCATTATTTAATTTATCAACTAGCTAGTTTTATTTTAACTTCTATATTTTATATTCTATGTGTACACAATAATATATTCAAGATATGGCATAATTAATTTTTAAATGACAATAACAACTTGTACAAAAGTACTTCCATGCATGTAAAGAAACACCCATAATTATTAGGAGTATCTACAACATGATATTCCATTTGATACAATTGATTATCTTGTCATTCAGTAAGTAAATAAACCATTTAAATACTTAATTCTTAAATACCAAAACCGTAGCATTAACAACAAGGTGCTAGTTATACTGAGAGGGCTAATGCTGTTAACATTGAGCCAGTGGAACATTGCAACAATAGATAGATAGCATGGCTAATGCTATTAGCATTAGCTAGTAGAGCATCAAAACACATAGGGATGCTAATGCTAATAGCAACATGCATGTGGACCCAACAAACAGACTCACCAATTCCCGCAGATATTCGACACACCGCGGCACCAGTTGGCTTCTAAAGACCACGGTAGTGGACACTACAAATACACAATCGCATGCTAAAGTCAATAAGCATTTAAGATGGAAAATAAGTGAAAATAGTATTTGTTTGTCCAGAGACATACCGAGTGCAGCTGCTCCGGTGGCTTCCCCCTCACACTACTTATTGGGGAAACTCACCTCAGCTTGTAAAACGCGCTTCAGCTCTGTGATTGGTTAGACTCAAGGGTGTGTCTTGTGGTGTGTTCAGGTGACTGGGAAAAAATTGGGACCATGGAATTTTAACCTGGGTTACAAAAGCATAAAATAAAAAGTGCAACGTGTTTCAGCGTCGTCAAGGTAACGTGATGAAGTGGTAAAGGGCTGTCCTGTTCCTGTTTACAGCATTCTGAGCTCTCACAGCCTCTTAAACTCAAACACTTTCCAAGTGACGTCAGTAAAGTCTGTGAGGGTTCAGGGCTCAGGGGGGACACTGGGATTGGGCCGTAGACTTCTGCTGGTCTGTTCTATTAGACTTCTGTTCTAAACACTGAATAGTTCTGAAAACATCATGATTTATCGTTGTCAGGTCTCTTGGGGAAAATCGCAAGTAACATATGTTAAGTTTGTTAAAGAAACTGATTTAGATAAACATTTTTCTGTTATGTTTGTTTATGTTGCTGCTTCAACTCTTGTTCCACACTCCAGTCCAGCTGCTGGCGGTAACGCACCTTTAAACTGGTTTGCCCACCGCCAATAAACAAAAGCAGAAGTTTCAGTGTCTCATAAAACTGACGAGGACGCTCTGCCTCTGCGACCAACTCATAGCTGACAGAAACAGACCTCAGTGGGGGATTGAACCCGGTCTCTCACACAAAAGGCAGGCATCTTATCCATTATGCCATCGCCATGCTAGAGTATCTTTACACTGTGTTGTTAGTACTTTTACTGCAGTACAGGATGTGAGTACTTCCTCCAGCGCTGCAGCTGAACAGGCTACCAGCAGGTGGCAGCGACTGATTTCTGACTCTGTGCAGGAACATCTTCAACATGTTACTTTGGTTTGTTACTGATCATCAGTGTGTCTTCGCTGTGGTGGAAAGTTCAGTTTGAGGCACCGTACTGTTTTCCTTTATATCCACCTCATACTCCTCTACACGCCTCTGACAGCTGTTACTTTACAAATAAAACATGATCAGTATGTAAAATATGACTCACAGTTAAAGATTAAACAGGAGTTTTATCTGATTCAACTGAGCCGACCGACATCAGAACGCTGTTTAAGCCAGTAACAGAATCCACTATGGATTAATTTAACACTCTGCAAGGCGTCACTATGCATCATGGGTAATTTTAAATGTGATACTTGAAGCAGATTTTTCTAATCGTATTAAATTTAATTTAATGTGGGAATGTTTGTTAAAGTTTGTTCCTGTCATCTGAACTTGTTTTGGTGAAAAAAAGCCTCTCAGATGGTCAGTTTGGGGAGAAACAGACGGAGTGAGTGAAATAAAGAAATATTTGATGAGAACAATGAGTCCTTTGAGCGTCGGCGACGTCTCCGCACAGCCAGCGGTCACAGAAGTCCCTTTGTCCTCATTCTGTCCTTGTTCATCCTCGTCTGTTCAAACTTTGAAAAGGTTTCATTTCTGTTTTTCTTCACGACACAGAAACACACATGATGGAGCCGTGTTAAGACTTTTTTTATTTAAATAAGAAAACCTGTTAGAGGAAAGTTCAGAGTTAATTTATGATATTTAGATTTATGAAGTAATCAGAATGTGACCTAGTTTACTGACCTGCTCCTCTGTGGGTTTAATGGATTCGTTGGAGGTTTATTTTAGTCGCCTTAACTGTTAACTGTTGTTAGACATTAGGAAACGTTTCAGCCTCTCAGAGCTGCATATTTTCTACCAAAACTGGCTTCAGGATGATGATGATGGGTAAAATACATGTGGAATTAAAGCTGCAAGCAGCGATGGGCGGGCCCTCGCACGTGTGGCGCGTCGGGGCGTGAGGCGGCCGCGTTGCATATTCTGGAGTTCTGCTGGTGCGGCTGTGCATTTACTACGCGTTTCTGACGCTGCATTAAGGTGCTATGCGTCACTTCCTGTGTCCACTTTGTGGCGCTACATAGCACTTGGCGCTATGAGCACGTGAATGTAAATTAATATTGGCGTGTGGATGTGCTCGGGTGTGTTCAACTTCCTGTTTCACGGCGAAGAGTTGATCTTTGACGCCACGCCACGGACACGGCCATCGACGAAAACGCGCAGAGAGCACAACTTTTCATCTTCAATGCCTTTAGAAGGCACAGCAGAAATTAGAAGTCGATCCGACTGAATCCCTAGGAGGAGTTCGTTAAAGTACGGAGTGTGTAAACCGTCCCAAAATGGACGCCAAAGTCAAAATGGCGGACTTCCTGTCGAGTTTAGGGTATGGGTTCTTGAGGCTTTTTTGTGCGTCTTGATATGATACACGTCCCCACCAAATTTCGTGCATGTAGGTCGAACGTGGACGAGGGGCTAATTTTTTCTAATTTTCTAGGTGGCGCTAGTGAGCCATTTTGCCACACCCATCCGCGAAACCCAGAAAATACGAAATTTTTCACCAGTCCTGACACGTGTACCAAATTTGGTGACTTTTCGAGCACGTTGCGGCCGCGAAAATTGGGCTTACTTAAAGAAAATAATCCCTACAGTTTCTCAGGGTCCTAATTATTAACTCTGACAGGCTTTTCAGAATCAGGCACCTCCTCTCCTGCCAAAGCTGAAGGCTTCAACCTTTGCCTGTATTTGCTCACATGGTGCCAAAGTGTCCCTGTTAAAATGAGTCCTGCTGTTAAAACAGCTGCACGTAACTGACTGATAAAACACAGCTGACATTTAGGCAGTGAGGAGATTTTTGTTTTTAATTTTTCTGTAGCTTGATCTGAGTCACAATGAGACAGTTTCTTCATGATAGTTATGAAATAAAACAGGTACGAATATTCTGACGGGCAGATAGACCAAAATGTATTTTAAAAAAATAAGACACCAAATACCCAAACTGTACGTGCATCACAACAAACTGTGTAATACTTTTCCAAGGTGCCATGAACTCACTTCCCTCCTTCATCACTGATGATGAATCCGACCGTACGTCCCTCTGATCACCCAGATTAAAGTTAGTTTTACAGTTTGCTCAAATCTGAAACAGTTGACCCGTGAAGGAGCGGCTAACGTTCACTGTGTCAGGCGGCTAACGCCAAACCTGAACAGGAAGTGCCAAGAAGTGAAGCAGTTTCTGCTGGAAACCGACACGTTTCTCAGCTTCGGGTCCGGGTCAGCTGTCTGTTCTGACCTCAACAGGTCAGAACCAATCAGAGGCAGCGTTTTTATGAAGCCATTTTCATCAACACTATAAAAAACAAACGACAGTCAGTGTGTTAAATCATTCACACCGCCCGGCCCTGCTCGCTGTGCTGTGGATTTAAAAAAATGAAACATGCAGAAGTTTTGTTCTGTTTGTTGAAATGAATCCAGACGATCAATGAACCCAAAGCTGTGAAACAAACATCTGGTCCCTGCGGCTGCAGGACTGGGACTCTGCACAGGAACATGTGAAGGGTCAGGTCGTCTCTTGCTGATATCTGTTTCATTGCAAAAACTAAAATCTTGAACTTGTTTTCTGTCTGGCAGGATGTTTCTTCTCACCAGGCGGCTTTGATAGAAAATTTCAGTTGTTTCAAGTTTTTTTGTTCTTAAAAAGCGAGTGAAACATTCTGGTTCTGATAATTTTGCTTATTTTAAGTCCTTTTTCCCCATTTTAATGCTTTTTTTTCTCTTGTTTTTGAGAGCTCAGTTTTTTGCAGTGTTGTCACCGCCGGCTGTGACCCAGCTGCCCCTCGGGGTCATAAAATTACCATAAACTTGAAGTTAAATGACTTAATAAGTAGAATTTTGTGAACAAATGCTTTGAGTTTTACAAACTGGTCTGAAGTCAAAATCCTAAAATGCAAAATAACTTTCATAACGTGGTGCAGTGACACGCAGTGACGCCCTCTGAGACGGCGAGGAGATAAAATCAGCAGAGAAAAGGGAGACGTGCGTAGCCCCCCCCCCCCACCTCCGTCACAGAGCCACACTGTTGGTTTTCCTCTAACTGGACAATGAACACACTCACTCACACACGCTGCCTCACAGGATGGACGCCGTCTCGCCAAGCTGCCGTCCAACGCCTCAGATCTTCATCGTCCTCTTCATCCTGTCAGGTGAGACACGCTGCTGACATCACGACACACGCTGCTGACATCACGACACACGCTGCTGACATCACAGCGCTCCGAGCTCTCGGTTTGTTTCCGCTCTGACGTGAAGGACTCTGGTGGTCCAGGGTTCAGCTTCAGCCCCCCCTCCTCCTCTTCATTACAGTCACCGTGCTTCTTGTAAACAATGTATGTAAAGCTGGATCTGTTGACAGGAAGTAGAATCAGGGTCTGGAGGGTCGTCGATCAGCTGATCAGTTAAATATGTGTTTATTTATTTATTAGCTGACCAATCAGAGCTCCTGCTGCGGCTCTGTGGGCTGAGCATCACAGTAAAAGTACATAATGTCTTATCAGAGTGTATTTTACCATCCGTCATATTTTATAAAGTCATCATGATGAAAATCTTAATCTTAACTCAAAGCGTCCAGGGGCCACTTCTCATCTCACAGGAGGGCCACAACAGCTTTAACTCTCAAAATGTACTTTTTATTACCAACAGATTTTAAAGAATTTCATGTGTTTTGTGAAATAAATTGTAAATTAAAGCTGTCTGATAATTGCACTTAAAAATAATATTTATTTTACTCACATTCTGCTCAAACATCTGGAACTCAAAATGTTCCCTGAGTTCTTCACATCGTCCCACTGAAGCTCATATTCAGCCCAACATTTGCTCAAATTTTGCAAACTGAGCATCATAAACATCTTTTTTATACTTTCTTCTTTCCTTTTCTTAAATAACTTGTTGCAATGAACTAACACATGCAGTCCCTGAATCCTCTGCAGGCTCGTATGCCGACTTTATTTTTACTTCATTATCTTCTCACACAACTGAGACACATTCGCCCAAATTGTCCAATCAGATCTTTTTCTCCTTCTGCCTCCCTGAACGTGGTTTTTAGTTCACTGTTACATCGCACGTCAGTAAATTCCATCTACCATCTATATTTTACACACTTGCTGCGAGGCAGCGCGCTGTCGCCTCACAGCAAGAAGGTCACTGAGTTCAAACCCGGTTGTCCCGGCCTTTCTGTGTGGAGTTTGGAGTTCAGGCTGTATTTTTTAACGAGAACTCTTTTTCTGGACATAAAATATCTAAAACTGCTGCTCTCCGTGTTCAGTCCAGTAATGACACTTGATATTATGTTCCTTCCAACGTTCTCGTTGCACATCAGGCAGGTAGGTTTCCTGTTAAACTCCTCAGATACTGCTTCGTCCCTCTGTCTTGAAACAGTCTGTGTTCATCATCCTCCCTCCGTTTAAATTTGAACAGTCTTTCTTTTCCGCTCACTGCACGCATATTCAGCCACCTCACCTCTGACCTTTGCTTTGAACGCATTTAAAAGGGTAGCTTAAACTGGCATGAAACAGCTATGAAATATAATTAAATAAAAAAAAATATTTGGCGGGCCACATTATACTATTTTTTAATTTTTTTTTACATCCCCTTGGGGGCCGGACCAAGGGTGAGGGTGGGTCTGATGAGTTTGAGACCCCTGAACTAAGAATCAGATGTAGTGGAGTACAAGTACAAATAAATACTCAAGTAAGCACAACAGCTGCAGTCTGTCTACTACAAACATGTTAAAGTGGTGGAGGATTCAGATGGTAAACTGGGTTTATGTGTCTGATTTATATTTCTGTCTGTCTCTCTGCTGCAGGTGGACACTTCTCGTCTGTCTCCTCTTTTAAAGTGCCAGAGGGGGGGGCGTGGCCTCTCTGTCCTGTCACTACTCTGTGAAGCGGTTCGGTCTGAGTCGGGTCTGCTGGGGCCGAGGCTGCGGGACCTTCTGGTGCAGCAACGTCCTGGTGCAGACGGACGAGAACGGCGTCGTCTCCAAGGTCACGTGATTGAATATTCACATTCATTCATTTAGCTGACAAAGCGACTTACAGAGGTCGCACGCCTCTGGAGCAACGGGGGGGTCAAGTGTCTTGCTCAGGGACACAATGGTGTCTCACAGTGGATTTGAACCAAAGGCATGTGTCTTATCCACTGCTCCATCACCAACCCAAGTCTGCAGATGTTTGTGTGATTCTCCACAGCTGGACTTCTCCTCCGCTCAGCTTGTCAACTTCAGAACAGACTGCAGATCAGTTTGCAGGAGGAGTTCTCCTGGTCCGTCTGCGTTCTGGGTTTAACTAATCCAGACTCAAACAAGCATTTTGAGGGTTGATCCTGGATAAAGTTATCCTGAGTAGCAGTGCTCTTATTTTTAAATAAAGAGTTGAACCCATGGTCATCGCTCATACGATTGGCCAGCTGACCGAGCAATGTGTTGGGAGTCCTCCCAAAAGGTTTAAGGTCTCACCTCCCAGACGCAGGTTTAAGGTTTCACTTTTCAGACCCGGATCTGAAAAGTGAAACCTTAAACCTGCGTCCTCTCCAGCAGCCAGCAGGGGGCGACTCCACCGGCTGCACAAAGAAAATGTTTCTCCTTCTCAGCTGATTTATTCCCTCAGTAAACACTTTCCTGATGAGTTTATGGTCTCAGTCGCTAGTTTCAAGTCTTCTTCAACACAGCATGATGTTCATTTAGTAAATTATGGTCCCATTTAGAGGAACAGAGACCAGGAAGCAGGGGGGGGCTTTAGGGCGGGGATACAAGTTAGCTTTATCTTTCTGAATACAGTTTACAGCTCATGGAAATCAAAAATCCATTCCCCAAATATTAGAATAAAGATTTGTTATGAAAATCAATCTTAATTAAAACCTATGTCCCAGCAGCTTTAACTGAATTGCCGTTTTCAGCACAGGAAGTCCTGCTGATGTTATTTTAATGTACAGTTTTAGTGTTAAATGCACACGTGAAGAACGAGAGCCCGAATTTTACACAGAGGCCTGTTAATGCCGTGCTGTCGCTGTTCGATAAAATTAGGCTCGATACACTCACAGTGACTGCGATCTAACCCTGACCCTGGCGGTGCAGGTGGCGGACCGGTACCGGCTGACGGGGGACATCCTGGACGGACAGATGGACCTGGACATCCTGAACGTGAGGCGGACGGACAGCGGGCCGTACTGCTGCAGGGTGGACATCGACGGCATCTTCAACGACAAGAAGGTGATCATGAACCTGAGAGTGGTCAAAGGTGGCGGCTTCATATTTCAGTTTTATGTTTAATGTGGGCTGAGTGAGACCGACAGATTGCAGGGCGCTCCACTCGTCAGACTCCAGAGTCCAAACTAAACAGTTCAACACGGGCAGAGGCGTCCAACAAATACAAAGCGAAACATACATCCGAAGAGAATAAACAGGAAACAACGAAGTGGCGAGGACTGAACAGAGCAGGAGGCGTTTACAGGCAGGCAGGGAGTGGACAGGTGAAACACATCGGGAAAATCAGACCACAGGAAGCGAGCTGGAAAACACACCACAGCAAAATTCCACAGCCGATTGATTCCAACACTTTCTCTGGATTCTGTGATTTGAGCTACACAGACTTCCTCTGGCTGACCCAGCTGACTTCCTGTTGGCTGCCTGCACACAGGACTGGCCTGACATATTTACCTTTACAGCTAACTTTGTAGTTTGTTATTAGCCGATGGTCAGACTCTTAGGCTGCGTTCTGACTGCAGGCCAATGTGACTCAGATCGGATCGTTTTCTGACACAGTGTGAACAGGCCAAGTCACATGGAATCTTTTCCAGATCAGATCTGGATCTGGATTTGGACCACATATGGAGGCGGCCCAAACTTCGATACAGATCGGATCTTTTAAATTCGACCTGAGGCGGAATTGATGCGACTTTGGCGTCACTGTAGAGCAGCTGTTCTGCTGTAGGCGGAGTCGTGGTGAAGCGAAAACATGCGGCTCTCTTCCTCCTCCACCTCGCCATCGTCTGCTCACAGATTCTCTTTCTTCCACCTGAAATCCAGCGGACCGCTGAGCTCTCTGCTTATCTGCACGCCGTTTGTCCGACCCGGACAAAGTGTGGTGAGAGAAGGAGGAGTTGTCGCGGCAGTTACGTTGTCCAGCGCCAGAAGCCCTAAAGAAAAGAACAGAAAGTTGTGAACACTTAATAATTCAGGAGAATTGTGAGCCGTGAGAGGACAATAAAAAACAGGAGTCTCCCGCGAGCTAACAGCTGAGGCTTGTTTACTTTTGTATGACAGCTGTGTGACGTTGTGTTGTTCTTCTGAACATGCGGCTCACTTTCTGGCCTCGGACAGGTCACACTGGAGTCTGATTGGGCCACATTTAAACTGTCAAACAAACAAAATCGCATCTGGAAAGAAATCGGAATTGGCGTGAAGCCGTGGGCTCAGTGCTGGCAGCCAGCGTAGCAGCTGTACAGGCGTTTGCTCTGACTCTCCGTCTCTTCCTCTCGTGGACTCAAAGTTTCAGGATACTGAAACTGAAGCGTTTTCAAGCCTCGCCTTCAAGAGTGAATTTGAATCTAATCATGTGTTTCTGTTGACCTGCTTGGTCTTTATTTATTCTTTGATCCTACATGTCACAGTTTAAACCACTTTCGTTCATCGTACTGTCATTATTACGCTCAACAAAGTACGAGATAAGGCATAAATTTGGGATCACGTTGTCACAGGATTCAAACCAGCTTTAATCTCAGAGCTCATCTGTGGTTTCATCTCCTTCCTTCTCAGGTCTGGTCACCAGTTCACCTCCTCCCACGACAACCCGACGGCAGCGACCAATCGAAGTCACAGAGCCGCCAACCGCCACAGGTGAGGCGACGTTCAGCCTCCAAACCAGCTGCTGGTTGGTCGGACGGGTCACATGACACACCACGACGCTAAGTTCATCTTAGTCTTTTTCTCCACGGCCACCTCAGCACCAGCTTCGTGCTGAGGTGGCCGTCATCATTCAGCAGGACAGCAGCTGATAACCTGGCGCTAGTGCTCCGTCTGTCTCCGTGTAGTGAACTGGAAAAGCCTGCTGTCGTCTCAGCTGGAGCTTCTGAGGAGGAACTCTACCCTGCTGCGCTCCGACCCCGTCATGGTGAGTAACCACGACCCCCCAACCGCGATTACTGACGAGTCGTGACTGGGTGCTACTGCCAGCTACCCGTTAGCTTAGCATAATGACTGCTAACGTGAGTTGCTAACAGCTGATTCAGCTCCTGGTAAAAAGGGACAAACAGATTTACAGCAGCACCTCTGATGTTTGAGGCTCTACTTTAAATTCTAACCTCTCTCTCTCTCTGTGTGTGTCAGGTGGAGGACGCTCTCCCCTCGCTCTCCCTTCAGATCAACGTTCCCGTCCTCTCTCTCTCCCTCAGTGTGCTGTTGATCTTGGCGGCAGTTTTTCTCTTCCTGGCCTTCAGACGTACGTTTTCTCTTCTTATCCTTCGCACAGCGTCTCCTCTCCAGAGCTTGGTCACAAAATAATATGAGTGTTTAACCAAAACACACCGAGTCTGTATGTTTGTTTCTGCTGCAGGTGGGATACACAGAAGAGCCTTGAAGGCCGGCTGGTGAGTTTAACACGGACCGCTGTGTGAGACTAAAGCCTGATTCCTTCTTCAGCGTTGAGCCTAAAACACAAGCTACGCACGAAGCCATGCTTTTATCCCTGTGCGCTGGTGTGCGCTCTGCAGTTACACCGCCAAAGCGAGCTGGCGTGGGAAACTATCTTCCACCTCTAACTTGAATGGTGTTAAAAAATAATCCTGCGGCTCTCCTAGACTTCCCAAAAGTTATTTGACCGAACGAGTTGGTACCCAAAGAAAAAAGTGTAAAACAGTGAAAGTCTATAATTGGCTTCAAAGCACGGAGCCCTTACGGGGGCTCAAAGCCGACCGATGGTGTGTGTCTGCGTCGCCGCAACATGCATTTGCATATTTGATGAGGTCCACGTCAGGAAGTATAAATCGTGCTTAAAGGACACAGTTCAATCAATAATCAGGCAGAGATTTAAATTCAAGTAATAATCGAACCTTTTCAGGGGAAATTTGTGTTTGGAGGTCAGACAGACAGTAAAACACGAATAATATTAACAGTTTATAATAATAGGAGAGAAAATAACAAATCTTTCTTATTAATACATTCATTCTATATAAGTGTTATTGTAATCATCAAACCAAAGCTTTTTTTAATTAATAATATATAGGTGACAGAGATTATTGTTATATCACTTTTGATTTCTACAATAGATGAAGACTATTTGTCTTTTCAGCCAATAATACAGTTTGTCCAGACGCCCTATAAACTAATTCATTTATTCATTCATCATTTTAAAATTCACATGATATAGAAATATATTTGTTGGTCTTCACAGTTCAAAGAGCCGTAGCTGCACACTGGCAGTCAGAAACCTGACTTTGACTAAACCGCTCCCATCTCACGGCGTCCAACAACAACGCTTCAGAAAAAGTGACAAAATGTTATTTGTCACCTTTTCTCTGGGACGTCTCGTACAGACCGGAAGTATATGTTCATGTTGACAGCCCCCCTAACCGTGACCACAACCATCAGAAGTGTTAGTACCTGAACCTAAGTCCCAGCCTTTATGTATGTCGACTGGCTGACCCTACAGCTGATGTGCTAGCAGGTAGGGTTAGCCTTTGTGTTGCTGGGGCGTAGCAAACGATGGCGTTGGCACCTTCAGCATCAAATAATTAACTTATAATAACAAATAATTAATCTGTTGGACTTTTCATGCTCTGAGTGTTTACCTGTCCAGCTCTTAAAGCCTCCGCCTGCTGTCATTCATCCCCAGTTCGATTCGGTTATGGTTAGTTTATACGTCTGCGTGGAGTCTGCGCCACAGCTGACAGCGCAGGCTACGATATGGTCGTGAGCATTCATACTATAAATACAGCTGGCGGTGGGGTTTCACTGTGTTGAATTTCGTCTTCGTTGGTGTAGACTTCTACAAACAATGGCGACTGAAAGTGACGGATCATGTTGGAATTGGAGGTGATTGATTTTAAAACAGCAGTTACATTTACCGAAAGACTGAAACGAACCAAATTTGAAAATGGCAGCGAAGAAAAACGAGCCAGAAACACGTGTGGTCTGCGTCGCTAGTAGTGAAATGTGATTATCTTCTGTCTCTGCTCCGAGTCTGGTTTTTAGTGATTAGCATTCTTACAAATGTCAGTGGGATCTCAAGGTTTTTGTTCTGCTGTCACTCCGGCTCTCGACAAAGTTACTGCACAGTATTTCTCTCAGCCAATCAGTGTCTCCTTTCTCCTCCAGCTTCTCCTCTGAAGAACCTCCTCACATCATCTACGAGATCCGCATGAGAAGACCAGTCGAGGAGAACATCTACACTCTGGACTAGATCCTCGTTCACACACTGGGACCACAAAGAACCTGTTCTTCTACAAAACACAGAAAGCTTGATTCAGCGTGCAGAATATTCCCAGACAACTGAGCAAAAAACAGAAAAGCTAGTAAAAACATCTGGAGTCCTGCAAGCTGCAAAGCTCAACATCAGGACCGACCCGATACCTGCAGTCATCTCTAAATCCATTCTGGACCCGACCCGGTTTGACAGGTTAATACAAATCTGTAGAGACGCACAACTAAAGAAATGTTAGGAAATTCTAAACAAAATTAGAAATGCAACACTATACAGTGAAACTGCACATTTTGGAGTGGCCTTTTACTGTGGCCAGCATAAGGCCTTTTATTTTGGCCAGCCTAAGGCCTTTTTACTGTGGCCAGCATAAGGCCTTTTATTTTGGCCAGCCTAAGGCCTTTTACTGTGGCCAGCATAAGGCCTTTTACTGTGGCCAGCATAAGGCCTTTTATTTTGGCCAGCCTAAGGCCTTTTACTGTGGCCAGCATAAGGCCTTTTACTGTGGCAAGCATAAGGCCTTTTATTGTGGCCAGCCTAAGGTAGTGTGCAGTACCCATGCTGTCTGATCAGCATCTTGACATGCCACACCTGTGAGGTGGATGGATTATCTCTGCAAAGGAGAAGAGACAGATTAGTTTTATATTATTATAACAGGCCTTTTGTGTTCATAAAGAAAGTCTGAGATCTTTGAGTTCAGCTCATGATGAATGGGGCCAAAAACAAAAGTGTTGCCTTTATAGTTTTGTTTAGTTTATATAATGTGTGCAGACAGAAGTGCCTCTCCAAACCCACAGCTGGATACAGAGATTTAAGTGTTTCACTGAGATAAACTGCAAAACAGCAGCAGACCTCGTTTCTTTTCACATTTAAGGACTTTTTTCTTTTCTTTTAAATAAATGAGAGGAGAGTTTATTATTTAACCTGTTAGCAGAATCACAGTCACTCCTCACCTTTCACAATACAGAAAAAGATCATTTTGAGACCCCCAAGCTGCTTTTGTGAGCTGGACGTTGCTGTAGTTTGTCTTTTCTATGTTTGTCCTGTAACCTGCCTGAGAAGCAGCTGAATAAAAACCAATCAGACGTCTCCGTGTGAAACAAAACAAATGTAAAATAAGAACAAAACTTCCTGTCAGAGGTTTGTGTTTGTGAGCTGGAAAACTGCACTGTGTTTCTGTTATTTTGTCCACCCCATTTATATCAATGAGGGTGGACATAATAACAGAAACACAGTTCAACAGAAGCAGAAGCTACATCCTGCAAAATAACAAAAGCAGATCTCTTACTGTTGGATTAGACTGAGTTTGTTTTAGCTGTGGACCTAATAAATATCAACATGTAGAATATAAGGAAACCAAAACACAATATACACGCTGACAGTCCGACTGTACATATTTATGCTGTTTACTTGCTTTTTATTATTTATATTTTCTACTTTTTACGTACAAAAATACCAAGTAGAGGAAACTAGCTGTACTTCTGTGTCTGTGCAAACCTTCCTGCAGTAAACCAGATTCTGATTCAGAGGATTCATAACTGTTTCAGAATAATATTACTGGATTATAATTATTGATTCATCACTTTAGTGTTGCAGCTGGTGAAGGTGGATCTACTTTAAATTACAGCAGTCGTCTGTATTTGCTGTATAATAATATTTTATTAGTTAATTATATTTTGTTTTTCATTAATCTGAATCTGTAAAGTAATCTGTCACATAAATGTACCGCAGTAAAATATGCAATATTTCCCTCTGAGACGTGGTGCGAAGTATAAAAGGAAACACTTTTACTTGTAAAAGTCACTGAAAAACATGACTGAGGTCTGTGTGAACTTCACGTCCAACTGGACATTAGAATCCATTTCACACGAGTCTAAACTGGTTCTGTTACTTCTGCAAACCGGCCAATCACGTGGACCTTCTTCTTCAGGTCCTACACAAGGCGAGGTGGCGGCGGTCATGTGCTCGCCGTGTTTGAACAGCGTGTTGAAGATCATGGCAGCCTGGAGTGTGTGTTCACCTGCATGTGTGGAGACGCCTGAGGGGAGGGCGCCGCTCAAAACACACACCTGGAAGAGCTCTGAGCAGAGGTCACACGTCCTGAACCGCTACGCTAACGTGGAGTCTTTTTTAGGACTAACAGGACCAGGTCTCTGAATGAACGGGCAGAGAGCCAGAACCTGGTCACCGGGACAAAAAACCTCAAGAAAAATCTGAAACAGTTTGATGACTTTGCCCCAAAATAAGGTTTTTCTCTGCATGTTATAATTTCACTACACCACACCGCCTTCATTTACGGCTCTGTCCAGAGACGCCATGAGCTCCTCCCACCTTGAACTGATGCTAAGCTAACTGAGGTTCTGGATACGGTCTACGTTTAGAGAAGGTTCCCCGTGTTCTCTAACACGTACTCGCGAAGTACTGCGGATCACATCTGGAGCCGCAGTGTTCTTGCCGACATGTAGTTCATCGGATCTGTCACACACCTGCTCCTCGCCGCCACCACAACATCTGAAACTGTCACAAATCTGACATCATTGGAGCCACATGATTGGTTGAATATGTTTCCTGTCTTGGCTTACTCGTAGGATGGAGACACCGCCAACATCTTTGGCTTTTAGCTTCTGAAGTTACAAGGTCACGGCCCCTCTGAGCCTTTTCCCCTCTCAACACCAAGGTGCATCTCCCTCCAGCTCCTGCCAAAGGCTGAAGAGGAGCTGGACCGTTTGCAGCAGCAGGGAGTCATCTCACAGGTGGAGGGGCCCACTGAAAGGTGAGCCAATCGTGAGCCTGAACGCACGGGCACGAGCAAAGTGAGAATACACGCCCGATCTCACTTTACAGTAAGTGAAAAGAGAGAAAGCAGCTGCTCAGTAACGCCAAAGTGTCCGTTTAGGGATTTTCTGCAGATAGTAAATGTAAACACTGTTGCCTCCAGCCATGTACTTTAGTCAAACAGCCTGACTCTTGTCATGTTTAATTAACCCGTGTAACACGTTACACACTGAAGGCTAACGAGCAGTCGAGGCAGCTCCGACTGCCTGGAAAGGAGCCGAAGACCGTTTGAAGAGTCGAACTACAGACCGAAGATGGTCCCTCTGAAGCCGAGCCGGCTGACCTGTGAGTACGAGGCTGCTTTTATTGTGTCGGGCAGATTTTTAGAGTAAAACCTATTTTAAACTGTGTCAGCCATCACAGTCCAGACAAGAGCGAGCACCCTGCAGAACTGAAGGAGGAAACAAGTTCAAATGAAAACAAACAAGCGTTTTAAAGAAATCCAGGCTTCTGATAAAGAATCTTTTAGCCAAGCACTCACAAGCCGTCATCTTATTTTATTTGGCTGGTTGTTGACTACAGATTCTTCAGTTTAAACTCTCCATCAGTGTTTTGGAAAACGTGGAGATTCCACATGCGTCCTACAGAGAGAACGACGCTCTTTCTGAACCTGATGTCTCATCATATCTAACAGAGTGTGATGCCCCCCACAGCACAGGAAAAATGAACTGCCTTGTAACTTCTTTAAAATCTATTCATCGCTTCTGTTTAACAGTGTTTTGTTCCAGTTTCTCAAATTCTGATGCTTTTCTTGAATTTGTGAGGGACATTTTCACTATAAATACTCATCCAGTTTAATTGATATTCTGTAGTTAAATGATAACCAGTGACGTAAGTCCAGAGTACGGGCAGGGCCAGCAGGTGTGTTTGTATTGAGAGACCTGGGGGCGAGTTCAATCTCAAAACGTTCTGTAACGGGCTTCGAGGTCTGTTTCTCCCGTTTGGTGGGCGTGTCTCAGGTGTTACCCGGTCGGGTGCGACATGTTTGTAAACACAACGGCGTTAAAAAGGTGGGAAAATGCAGTGCGCTTGCGTTCACAGCGGGGTGTTCAGGAACCACCGTTTCGGTTAAAAAAAACGGTTTGCTGCGTTTTGTCGGCGCTGAACTCGGCCCAGAGAGAAAGGAAGCTGATCCAGTTTCTGAGTAAACACTAAAATAAGGTGGAGAATGAAGTAGAATTAAAATGAAGAAATAATGAAATCCCGTGAGCCTGTATGCAGGACAAGCGGTTGACAATTGATGGAAATAATTAAATAACCCATAAATACAAATACGTTTTACATTGCTACCTTTTCAAATGTTCCATTTTGGCCGCTAGTAAAAGTTACTACAAAGCATGAGGCACTTCCTATCGGCTCAGAGGCTACCCAGCCGACCAATCACAGAGCTTACAGTCCGCGTCGCCTCGACGTGTAGTTACATTTCTATGGAGGTGCATGTCAGGCGACGGCGTGGACTCTGCGTAGCCCCGTAGCCTAACGCCGTCGATTCGCCGCAGAAATAGAAATTACACTTTATACTGTCTTAACGAGCTCTCTAGTTCGGGGAGCGGGCGTGTCACGGTTCTGTCCCTCGCAACTGCGAAACGAAAGCGTGGACGTTTGTGTTGTGGTTTCGGCCTCGGTTTTAGAACCTTTACAGCCCCGTCAGGGAATCAAGAAAAAAGATTAGTTGCAGCCCAAATAATGCTAAAGACCAGTCAAGTGACCAAACTACTGTGGTCACGGCGTCGCTTTCTAACGCCCTGGACAGCCCTTTAAGCGTCATTTTTAGATGTTTAAGGCTCCGTGGTCACGTCCGGTAAAGTTAGCAACAATATTATAATATTTCAAAATAAAGCGCGTGATTCCCACCCCTAATTAAACGTAAGTTAACTTACGGAACTTAAATAAAAATATTTAATGTTGACTTTTTGGTTCACACGGGACACGACTTGACCACGTGTCCATATGTGACGAGTCGGGCTGAGAGAGAATATAAAAGGAAGCAGTGCTGCAACGCTGGTTTGAAAGGGTTTCCATGGGAACCTGTCTGTCTGTGTCTTTCAGTCCTGGCTGCTGTGCTCGTCCTGCTGTCTGTAACAGGTGAGTATGGATACTTGTTCTAATTAAAATGTTTATTACAGTGAGCAGCTGTTTGAGGATTTGTTTTTACTTGATATTTCTTTTAAGGTGTTGTTTCACATATTTAGTGGGAACCAATGGGTTTAAAGCTGAGTGCAACAGACAGGAAGTCAGAAAGTACTTAAAGGAATTAACTTATATAAAGCGATCCACACCTGGTTTACCTGCTTGTAAGAGTATCTAACAATGGAACTATATATTTGAGGAGTTTGTTTATCAGTGCAACAAATCAGTCCTGCAGACTGAAGCTCCTCAGAGGAGAGAGGAAGGGCCTTTCTGAAACTAGACCCTCGCCACGTCGCCCTCACAGCCAAATCGAGCTCCCAAACCCGCGTAGGGTTTAAATATAGCGGCCAACTTTCGGATGAACTCCCCTCAGTGTAAACAGGATCTGACGTTACAGCTGTAGCCCGGGCCTACTCACTAACACATGTATCAAATAAACAACAGCTGTTTTAAAATTCAGGATTGATGTTGAGGAAAAGTGTTTTTTTGCAATAATGAAACTGAAAGCTTTCGTCATTCATTTCGAAATATTATATTATTTTGTGAAAAGATTGATATTCATTGTGAAGAAAAGCCTAGGCTATATATATATAAACCTGTTTATCATATATGACAAATATTACATTCATCAATCCAACATTTCAATATAAATCAAATATTATATCGAAGCGTTATTACATGTGAACGAAAAGTCCCCCGCCGAGCAGCAAAGGGTGTTAACCACCGTCAACAAGCAGCATCAGAGCTCGACATCGGAGGGTTTAACACCTCACTACCACCCTAACAGGTTTCAGGTGGCCCTCAGAGTGGCGGATTCTCCGCATGAAGGCTCAAACGGAGTATAAGAAGGTAGGGAGAGGGCGGAGCAAGCAGTTTTGGAAAGGCCCGAACATTCATGGCCAGAACACTAAACCCTGTGTGGGGTTCAGGGGGCCTGGGAAAGTGGAGCATGGTCAGCTTGTGGAAGTTTGTAGGGAGCATTTTTCCAAAAATGTTTTGTCATTTATGAGTTGATGGGAATTAAATGTGGTCCTCTTGATAAATAAAGCTCTTATTCACATGCACTGAAGGTCAAGCCAGAACTTCTTCTTCATCATCATCATCATCATCATCATCATCGTCAGCAGCAGCAGCAGCAGCAGCAGCAGAGGAAAGCAAAAGGTAAGACAGTTTGTCGCTATAAATATCTCACCATCATCAGGGTGTGGTGTTAAATGCTGTGCATTTAAATACAGCTCTGGGGTCAGTGTGCAGGCGTGATTCACTAAAGTCAACAGTGTCACCTGAAGAACACGTCACACTGCTTCTCTGTGCTGGTGTTTGTGGTTGATCACAACAGTGCAGAGGCGGGTAGAGTAGCCAACAACTGTACTCAGGTAAAAGCAACAGTGGTCATCAAAATAACTATTTGAGAAAGAGTACAAAAGTATTATTTTAAAAATTACTTTCGTGACCAACTTAAAAAACAAATATAAAAACTAGGTCTGTCAGCATTAACGAGTTAATCGCGCTGAGATTAAGGACCGACGATAACACATTTGAATTGTTAATCGCGTTAATCGGGTACGTCATTTTACTCCGTTTGTTTGTTATGCACTTTATAATAACGTGTGTACATTTTGTACAGTCACTTTTGCTGTAGAATTTTTTAAAGCAAGCTTAAAGAAGACTATATTTCTAAAGACATTGATTGTTTTACCTCATTTGAAATAATCAAATAAATCGTCTTTGCATTGATTGGATTTCCAGTCAAGATACATCGGTAAGAATTGTTGTCTTTGTTAATATAGACTTAAAACAGTTAAGTAATATAATAATAAAAAAATATATATATATAAACTACTACTACTAATAATAATAATAACTTTAATAATGTGATAAAACATGTGATTAAATATTGAAATTCAGCGTTTAATAATGATTAAGAAAAAAAGTCGTTTGACAGCCCTAATAAAAATATAAAAAATAAAAACTGTCATTTTCCCCAAGTATTTTATTTGATGTGGATGTGCTACAATTATTTCAGATGGTCTTTCTCAGGTGAAAATAAAGAAAAAGTAGTGAACATACACTCAGCTCGGTGCAGCCTACTGACCTCACAGCTGAAACCCGCTGCACCAACACGGTCCCATCACTGGACGTCAGATGCTGAAGCAGTGGTAGCGGACGCCCAGGGATGAGACGGGGCAGGCTGCATGGTGTGCTAAATTTTAATCTGTAGCCTAAATATGAACTGCTAGCAACAGGGTCATTATTCTGCTCTAACAGAGTCAGGTGGATGCGCGACTGGGGTAAATAAATAAATGAATAAGTAGTGAAGTAGTGCGATGAATGCATCCAAAAGTAGCGAAGTAAAAATACTGATTTTCCTCTTTAAAAATAACTCGAGTAAGAGTAAAAATGTGATGTATTGATTCAAAAAAAGTTACTTGAAAAATGGAGTAAATCCTACACCTCTGCAACAGCAAACATTTTGTTAGGCAAACGGCAACAGAAAGCTCGTTGCACAGTGAAGGGTAGCTGTCATTCGTCTGCCTCAGGTATAATTTCAACTTAACCAGTAACTGCTCCACCTGCTTCTCCTCCTCTCCCACCTCATCAACATGACTCATCATCAGCAACAATCCAACAGCTACAATCAGGAATAACCCAACAGTTCCCATCAGCAAGAAACCAATGTGTCCCATCAGGAAGAAACCAAAGTATTCCACCAGCAAAAAAACACAGTGTTCCATCAGTACCAAACGAGAGTGTCTCAGCAAGAAACGAACGTGCCCCACCAGCAACAAACCAAGGTGTCCTACCACCAATAAACCAAAGTGTCTCACTAGCAACAAACTAGATATTCCCATCAGCACCAACCCAACACTTCCCTTCACCAGCAAGCTAACAGATCCAGTCAACAAAAACCCAACTGTTCCCATCAGCAACAACCCAACAGGTCCCATTAGCAACAATCCAGCAGCTCCAATCAGCAACCCAAAAGTTCCAATCAGCAAGAAACCAGTATGTTCCATCAGGAAGAAACCAAAGTGCTCTACCAGCAACAAACAAACGTGTCCCATCAGCAACAAAAGACAGTGTTCTAATAGCAACAAACCAAAGTGTCATAACAGCAATAAACCAAAATGTCTCCCCAGCAACAAACCAGATATTCCCATCAACAACAACCAAACACTTCCCTTCACCAGCAAGCTAACAGATCCAATCAGCAACAACCCAACAGTACCCATTAGCAACAATCCAGCAGCTCCAATCAGCAACCCAAGAGTTCCCATCAGCAAGAATCCAAAGTGCCCTACCAGCAACAAACAACAGTGTTCCATCAGTACCAAGCGAAAGTGTCCCATCAGCAACAAAAGACAGTGTCTTAGCAAGAAACGAACGTGCCCCACCAGCAACAAACCAAGGTGTCCTACCACCAATAAACCAAATTGTCTCACTAGCAACAAACCAGATATTCCCATCAGCACCAACCCAACACTTCCCTTCACCAGCAAGCTAACAGATCCAATCAGCAACACCCCAACAGCTCCCATTAGCAACAATCCAGCAGCTCCAATCAGCAACCCAAGAATTCCAATCAGCAAGAAACAAGTATGTTCCATCAGGAAGAAACCAAAGTGTTCCACCAGCAAAAAAACACAGTGCTCTACCAGCAACAAACAACAGTGTCCCATCAGTACCAAACAAAAGTGTCCCATCAGCAACAAAAGACAGTGTTCTAATAGCAACAAACCAAAGTGTCATAACAGCAATAAACCAAAATGTCTCCCCAGCAACAAACCAGATATTCCCATCAACAACAACCAAATACTTCCCTTCACCAGCAAGCTAACAGATACAATCAGCAACAACCCAACAGTTCCCATCAGCAACAACCCAACAGTTCCCATTAGCAACAATCCAGCAGCTCCAATCAGCAACCCAAGAGTTCCCATCAGCAAGAAACCAATATGTTCCATCAGGAAGAAACCAAAGTGTCCCATCAGCAAAAATCCAATATGTTCCATCAGGAAGAAACCAAAGTGTCCCATCAGCAAAAATCCAATGTGTTCCATCAGGAAGAAACCAAAGTGTTCCACCAGCAAAAAAACACAGTGTTCCATCAGTACCAAACGAGAGTGTCTTAGCAAGAAACGAACATACCCCACCAGCAACAAACCAAGGTGTCCTACCACCAATAAACCAAAGTGTCTCACGAGCAACAAACCAGATATTCCCATCAGCACCAACCCAACACTTCCCTTCACTAGCAAGCTAACAGATCCAATCAGCAACAACCCAACAGTTCCCATCAGCAACAACCCAACAGTTCCCATTAGCAACAATCCAGCAGCTCCAATCAGCAACCCAAGAGTTCCCATCAGCAAAAATCCAATGTGTTCCATCAGGAAGAAACCAAAGTGTTCCACCAGCAAAAAAACACAGTGTTCCATCAGTACCAAACGAGAGTGTCTCAGCAAGAAACGAACGTACCCCACCAGCAACAAACCAAGGTGTCCTACCACCAATAAACCAAAGTGTCTCACTAGCAACAAACCAGATATTCCCATCAGCACCAACCCAACACTTCCCTTCACCAGCAAGCTAACAGATCCAGTCAGCAAAAACCCAACAGTTCCCATCAGCAACAACCCAACAGTTCCCATTAGCAACAATCCAGCAGCTCCAATCAGCAACCCAAGAGTTCCCATCAGCAAGAAACCAGTATGTTCCATCAGGAAGAAACCAAAGTGCTCTACCAGCAAAAAACCACAGTGCTCTACCAGCAACAAACAACAGTATCCCATCAGTACCAAACAAAAGTGTCCCATCAGCAACAAAAGACAGTGTTCTAATAGCAACAAACCAAAGTGTCATAACAGCAATAAACGAAAATGTCTCCCCAGCAACAAACCAGATATTCCCATCAGCAACAACCAAACACTTCCCTTCACCAGCAAGCTAACAGATACAATCAGCAACAACCCAACAGTTCCCATCAGCAACAACCCAACAGTTCCCATTAGCAACAATCCAGCAGCTCCAATCAGCAACCCAAGAGTTCCCATCAGCAAGAAACCAATATGTTCCATCAGGAAGAAACCAAAGTGTCCCATCAGCAAAAATCCAATGTGTTCCATCAGGAAGAAACCAAAGTGTTCCACCAGCAACAAACAACAGTGTTCCATCAGTACCAAACAAGAGTGTCTCATCAGCAAGAAACGACAGCGTTCCCACCAGCAACAAACCAAGGTGTCCTACCACCAATAAACCAAAGTGTCTCACGAGCAACAAACCAGATATTCCCATCAGCACCAACCCAACACTTCCCTTCACTAGCAAGCTAACAGATCCAATCAGCAACAACCCAACAGTTCCCATCAGCAACAACCCAACAGTTCCCATTAGCAACAATCCAGCAGCTCCAATCAGCAACCCAAGAGTTCCCATCAGCAAGAAACCAGTATGTTCCATCAGGAAGAAACCAAAGCGTTCCACCAGCAAAACCACAGTGCTCTACCAGCAACAAACAACAGTGTCCCATCAGTACCAAACAAAAGTGTCCCATCAGCAACAAAAGACAGTGTTCTCATAGCAACAAACCAAAGTGTCATAACAGCAATAAACGAAAATGTCTCCCCAGCAACAAACCAGATATTCCCATCAGCAACAACCAAACACTTCCCTTCACCAGCAAGCTAACAGATCCAATCAGCAACAACCCAACAGTTCCCATCAGCAACAACCCAACAGTTCCCATTAGCAACAATCCAGCAGCTCCAATCAGCAACCCAAGAGTTCCCATCAGCAAGAAACCAGTATGTTCCATCAGGAAGAAACCAAAGTGTCCCATCAGCAAAAAAACACAGTGTTCCATCAGTACCAAACGAGAGTGTCCCTTTAGCAACAAAAGACAGTGTTCTAATAGCAACAAACCAAAGTGTCATAGCAAGAAACGAACGTGCCCCACCAGCAACAAACCAAGGTGTCCTACCACCAATAAACCAAAGTGTCTCACTAGCAACAAACCAGATATTCCCATCAGCACCAACCCAACACTTCCCTTCACCAGCAAGCTAACAGATCCAATCAGCAACAACCCAACAGTTCCCATCAGCAACAACCCAACAGTTCCCATTAGCAACAATCCAACAGCTCCTATCAGCAACAGCCCAACAGCTCTCATCAGTAACAATCCAGAAGTTCCTATCAGCAGTAGCCCAAAGTCTCCCATCATCAAAAAACCAAAGTGTTCCACCAGCAACAAACCACAGTGCCCTACCACCAATAAACAACTGTGCCCCACCAGCATAAAACAACAGGATCTCATCAACAACCAAAATGGTGTTTAAATGAGAAAAACTAAAGTGCACCACCAGCAACAAACCAAGGTGTCCTAACAGCAATAAACCAAAATGTCGCACCAGCAATAAACCAAAGTGCTCCATCAAAACCAAACCATATATTCCCATCAGCAGCAAGCAAACAGCTCCCATCAGCAACAACCCAAAAGTTCCCATCAGCAACAAACCAAAGTGTCCCACCAGCAAAAAACCACAGTGCCCTACCAGTAGCAAACAACACTGCCCCACCAGAAACAAACAACAGTGTCCCATCACCTACAAACGAGAGTCTCCCATCACCAACAAAAAACAGTGTCTCAATAGCAACAAAAGACAGTGTCCTAAAATCAACACACCAAAGTGTCATACCAGCAATAAACCAAAATGTCTCACCAGCAACAAATCATATATTCCCATCAGCAACACCCCAACAGTTCCCGTCAGTATCAACCCAACAGTTCCCATTAGCAACAATCCAACACTTGGCATCAGCAACAATCCAGCAGCTCCAATCAGCGGTAACCCAATAGTTCCCATCAGCAAGAAACCAACATGTCCCATCAGGAAGAAATCAAAGTGTCTCATCAGCAAGAAACAACAATACCCCAGCAGCAACAAAAGACAGTGTTCTAATAGCAACAAACCAAAGTGTTCCACCAACCAAAAAACACAGTACCCAACCAGCAACAATCCAACAGTTCCCACCAGCAACAAGCCAGCAGTTTCCATCAGCAACAATCCAACAGTTCCCACCAGCAACAATCCAACAGTTCCCACCAGCAACAAGCCAACAGTTCCCACTAGCAACAATCCAACAGTTCCCACCAGCAACAATCCAACAGTTCCCACCAGCAACAATCCAACAGTTCCCGCCAGCAACAAGCCAGCAGTTTCCATCAGCAACAATCCAACAGTTCCCACCAGCAATAATCCAACAGTTTCCACCAGCAACAATCAACAGTTCCCACCAGCAAGCCAACAGTTCCCACTAGCAACAATCCAACAGTTCCCACCAGCAACAAGCCAACAGTTCCCACCAGCAACTATCCAACAGTTCCCATCAGCAACAATCCAACAGTTCCCGTCAGCAACAATCCAACAGTTCCCACCAGCAACAATCCAACAGTTCCCACCAGCAACAAGCCAACAGTTCCCACCAGCAACAAGCCAACAGTTCCCATCAGCAACAATCCAACAGTTCCCACCAGCAACAAGCCAACAGTTCCCACCAGCAACAAGCCAACAGTTCCCATCAGCAACAATCCAACAGTTCCCATCAGCAACAATCCAACAGTTCCCACCAGCAACAAGCCAACAGTTCCCACCAGCAACAATCCAACAGTTCCCACCAGCAACAATCCAACAGTTCCCACCAGCAACAAGCCAACAGTTTCCACCAGCAATTATCCAACAGTTCCCACCAGCAACAACCCAACAGTTCCCATCAGCAACAAACCAAATATTCCCATCAGCATTAACCTAGGATTTCCATTCTTCATCAAACCACTTCCTCCTCAGAACCCACTGGGATATCCGTCTACATTCAAGGGTGTAATCTGCGATGGAGAAAATGGGGAGTTGAGATGCTGTAAGTCTCACACACACCCATCATTTCTTCTTTCTTTCTAAATCTCTGCATTTATTTGTCTGCCCCTCTTTTGTGTCTCTCTGTAGTACATGGTGAGACGATCCAGATAGAGTCAGCTGTCTACGGCCGTCAGCAAGAATACATTTGTTTGAGCTGCAATCTAAATGGAATAAAACCAAGCACCAACTGCAGGATTGATGTCACTTCAACCGTATATAATCTGTAAGACATCACAAACACAATTTGCTCTTTTTACAGGCTAAACATCTGATAAGCAATCAAGGCCACTCGTTTTAAGAAGGTAAACATCCAAGTTCCAGGCAGGACCACGTTTTGAATTAAACAGCCTCAACATCATATCGTGTTGGAGGAGTTTTCACGTCTCTTTGACCCTGCGGGCTGTGATGTCAGAAGTAGTGGTCTTCAACCCCTCGGTTCTGAGGAACCACGACCGATGAGGGTACCCGAGTCAAACTGAGTACAAATTATACGCAGTTAAATTGGGTTGTGTAGGGTCTCTGTTCTTTATGTCAATATGTCAAATACCCAAAAGGATCCGATTGGAAAGAATTGTCATGTTGTGTCACACAGTTCACCACAGATGTTTTGTTTGTGAGGGAATTCAGGAATTACACATGTACATTAGATCATGTGTGTTGGGGTTCTCCCCTATTAGTGTTCTCTTTTGGGATCAGATCTATTAGACTCTGGTCCCTTCAAACCAGGTCAGACTGTGCTCAGGTCCCCATCCATTGAAGTCGGTAGGTTCATGTTTTCCATGGGTGTGTTTTCAAGTTAAACTTTATATATTTATGAAAAGCTAATTCAAAACAAAAGTTAGCTCTGAATACAGAAGAGTTTCCTTTAAGTAGCTTCTTTATAGTATCTTAGCAAAACACCTTCAGAATGCTGAAAATGCTGATTGAAATGGAAAACGCAGCAGATTAACGGCGTCCATCATCTCCTTCAGGTGTAAAGATAAGACAATCTGTCACATCCATGCAACCAGTGCAGTGATGGGAGCAGACCCCGCCCAGACACCAACAAATACCTGCATTTTACGGCCCGATGTGTCTAACAGGTGAGACATCCACCATCTTCATCACATATACATCTGCATGTTTCTCTAAAACCATGGCTGTGGTATCCGTCCGTGGCATGCTGCCTCTGATTTTAAGCTGAGCAGATACTGTGGCTTTTTATTAGCCTTGTACATTATGTTAACCTGCACTACGCTTTCTTTCTGCATGGTCAGAAGCTGCAGCGTTTCAGGTCACCGTGCAGATCAATCGGGAGCTGACACTGAACGAAAACGTGAAACCTTCTGTCAGTTTTGTCAACTGGCAAAGCTCGCTTTCATCACAGCGCAGTTTCAGTCAGTTTGACCTGGGGCTGGACGATACGGAGAAAAATGTTATCACGATAAAAAGTTTCATATCTTTAAAGGCTGATTTTGTGTCAACACTTGATGCCAAACTGCGGATCACTTCACGAATCTGAGGTAGAACATTCAAAACAATTGTGATAAAATCTTTGACAACAAATATGCACGAAGTTAAATTAAGAAAAGCTGTTTTCAGTCCCTTTTCCTCTACAAAATAAACATCTTAATACAAAAAATGAAGTCTTAATTCGTTTGTGATTTAGCTGAGTATTTGCAGTAATATTAAAACAAGCCGACTACAGTTTAAAACTGATTGTTTGATAGCAGCTAAGTTGGCGTTTGGACCATGGAGAGCTGACCAACATTCCTGAGCTGCCAGGAGAAGATCATCGGTTCGGGTTAAAATAACGACTTTACTTACGTGACTTAACTTATGTAAGTTGGGTAATGTTCGTTTCTTAACTTACGCACCTTAGATAAAACATTTAATGTTGACTTTTTGTTTCACACGGAAACAAACAGCAGTCTCCTGGGGAAAAGGTTCTGGCCCTCCGTCAGCCCCAAACACCTCCTTACTTGGTCTTTGGCTACAGGGTTTCCCCACTGCGTTGAACTGTTAAGGGGATCCCAAGTGCGTTACAAACCAACGCCAATGGGTCTTGACCATGCGTCCATTTGTGAGGACTTGGGAGTGAGACCGTGTTGGACCTACAGACGGGCACTTTTTCCCGGTCATGGCTTCACAGGTTCTGATGAGAGTGCGCTGCTTTGTTTCCAGCAGCTGTAAGAGTTTCTTCATTTGTGAAGAAACTCCCCTCAGGTTATACTTCTACTACACATGCAGACCTTCATCTGCGGCTCTATCCAAAACGCCAATAAATGTCCTCTGCTGTGATGGAAACACGATGTATTTGTGTTCACAGGGTCCAGTGACGCCAGTAGTGACGGAGAGAGGCGGATTCATCTTAACCTCCACCATCAGACGTCATTCTGAAATCTTTTGTTTGTCACTGTTGGTGTGTTCTATCTATCTATCTATCTATCTATCTATCTATCTATCTATCTATCTATCTATCTATCTATCTATCTATCTATCTATCTATCTATCATGTCTGACAGCAACAAACTCCTTCTGGGTTTAAAAGGTAATAAATAATAGATGAAGGTTTGAACTCAAGTTTTCTTTCTTTCTTTAAGGTTTGTTTTGAGGGGAAATACAAACCTGCAGTGTAACATCATATAAAATAGAAATATAACAGTGCAGAAAACAATCATTACTAATATTACAATAATTAATACATTTTTGCAAGCTGATATAAGCAATTCAAAGAAACAAATAAATAATAGGCACGAAAAAATAAAGCAATTCTTCCCGTGTGAGTTTGCACCTGCGAGTAAGTGATCCTGTGGCGCCCCCTACTGGACAAACAGCATCACTGAGTAAATGTACTTTATCACGTCACCACTGTGCGCTGCAGCCGTGTTGCCTCACTTATTGTGATTTTGATTTTGCAGGGTAGTTTATTTATTATTATACAACACAAGGTTGTACAGAAATAATAAGTGTTATTGTTGTGTCTTTTTATTTGCTGCACATGTTGCTGTTGTCAGCACTTTGACAAACTCAAACACTCTTTGTTGCAGCTCTAATAAGTACATCGCTCTATTTAACCATGTTTTATAACATCCAAACAGTTTCGAACGTGAGAGGTGATGTCAGTGCGCTAATCTGACCGGATAATTTAACTAAATATCCAAACTACAGCCTGTAGTTCAGTTAAATTATTCTTACCCTTTGGAGATATTTAGTGGTTTATTTCATCAAAAGAGTGAAAATATGAAAATAAATTTAGTCTCCCCGTCGGGAATCGAACCCCGGTCTCCCGCGTGACAGGCGGGGATACTTACCACTATACTAACGAGGAGCACCATAAACGACAAACGTGCAGTACCGCTCTTCACCATAACACTGCAGCCCATGGGCGAGTGGCGCTGTTTCGAGGTTTTCGACGTCCTTGTTACGCTGAAAGTCTTATTCTGGGTTTAAATGATTGATTATATTAAGACAGAAAGTAGTGAGCAGCTCCTGAAAGTGCTGCGGCGACACGACGCTAAGTATTAAGTTTATAATCAATACAGTAAAACATAGATAGCTTACCTCCACAGACGGTCCGCGTTCAGGCAAAACAAACTTCTTCTTCTTTATGGAAGTTTATTGGCGGTTGGCGCATTACCGCAAACCAACTGGTTTGGAGTGTGGATCTGAATGACTACTTATTTTATACCAAACAAAACAAAATCAACAAAATAAGACTCAAATCCTCTCAATTATATTGATTAAGATAATGAAAAACAATTCCAGAGCACTTGTCTCTTTCTAAGTGTGGCCTTTTCTTTCCATTCTGAGGTTTTGGATCGTTTCCCTCGTACTTCTTACAGTGTACCATAACATGTTCGATTGTTGCTCGTAGTATTCACACCTGCCGGTGTTATGTTCACCTATTTTGAATAAAGTGCTGTTTAATCCTGTGAGCCCAAATCTAAGTCTTAATATAATTGTTTCTTGTCTCCTGTTCCTTCCTGCACATCTCATTTCTCCTCTCTCCTCTGAATCATGTAAAACCACCGTCCTTTCCTCTTCGACCTTTCCTTCAGCTTCTGTTT
>JALXJV020000021.1:2491244-2521266 GCA_024633595.2 Lepomis macrochirus
AATAAACCAAAGTGTCTCACTAGCAACAAACCAGATATTCCCATCAGCACCAACCCAACACTTCCCTTCACCAGCAAGCTAACAGATCCAATCAGCAACAACCCAACAGTTCCCATCAGCAACAACCCAACAGTTCCCATTAGCAACAATCCAACAGCTCCTATCAGCAACAGCCCAACAGCTCTCATCAGTAACAATCCAGAAGTTCCTATCAGCAGTAGCCCAAAGTCTCCCATCATCAAAAAACCAAAGTGTTCCACCAGCAACAAACCACAGTGCCCTACCACCAATAAACAACTGTGCCCCACCAGCATAAAACAACAGGATCTCATCAACAACAAAAAATGGTGTTTAAATAGAAAAAAACTAAAGTGCACCACCAGCAACAAACCAAGGTGTCCTAACAGCAATAAACCAAAATGTCGCACCAGCAATAAACCAAAGTGCCCCATCAAAACCAAACCATATATTCCCATCGGCAGCAAGCAAACAGCTCCCATCAGCAACAACCCAAAAGTTCCCATCAGCAACAAACCAAAGTGTCCCCACCAGCAAAAACCACAGTGCCCTACCGGTAGCAAAACAACACTGCCCCACCAGAAACAAACAACAGTGTCCCATCACCTACAAGCGAGAGTCTCCATCACCAACAAAAACAGTGTCTCAATAGCAACAAAGACAGTGTCCTAAAATCAACACACCAAAGTGTCATACCAGCAATAAACCAAAATGTCTCACCAGCAACAAATCATATATTCCCATCAGCAACACCCAACAGTTCCGTCGGTATCAACCCAACAGTTCCCATTAGCAACAATCCAACACTTGGCATCAGCAACAATCCAGCAGCTCCAATCAGCGGTAACCCAATAGTTCCCATCAGCAAGAAACCAACATGTCCCATCAGGAAGAAATCAAAGTGTCTCATCAGCAAGAAACAACAATACCCCAGCAGCAACAAAAGACGGTGTTCTAATAGCAACAAACCAAAGTGTTCCACCAACCAAAAACACAGTACCCAACCAGCAACAATCCAACAGTTCCCACCAGCAACAAGCCAGCAGTTTCCATCAGCAACAATCCAACAGTTCCCACCAGCAACAATCCAACAGTTCCCACCAGCAACAAGCCAACAGTTCCCACTAGCAACAATCCAACAGTTCCCACCAGCAACAATCCAACAGTTCCCACCAGCAACAATCCAACAGTTCCCGCCAGCAACAAGCCAGCAGTTTCCATCAGCAACAATCCAACAGTTCCCACCAGCAATAATCCAACAGTTTCCACCAGCAACAATCCAACAGTTCCCACCAGCAACAAGCCAACAGTTCCCACTAGCAACAATCCAACAGTTCCCACCAGCAACAAGCCAACAGTTCCCACCAACAATTATCCAACAGTTCCCATCAGCAACAATCCAACAGTTCCCGCCAGCAACAATCCAACAGTTCCCACCAGCAACAATCCAACAGTTCCCACCAGCAACAAGCCAACAGTTCCCACCAGCAACAAGCCAACAGTTCCCATCAGCAACAATCCAACAGTTCCCACCAGCAACAAGCCAACAGTTCCCACCAACAATTATCCAACAGTTCCCATCAGCAACAAGCCAACAGTTCCCGCCAGCAACAATCCAACAGTTCCCATCAGCAACAATCCAACAGTTCCCACCAGCAACAAGCCAACAGTTCCCACCAGCAACAATCCAACAGTTCCCACCAGCAACAATCCAACAGTTCCCACCAGCAACAAGCCAACAGTTTCCACCAACAATTATCCAACAGTTCCCACCAGCAACAACCCAACAGTTCCCATCAGCAACAAACCAAATATTCCCATCAGCATTAACCTAGGATTTCCATTCTTCATCAAACCACTTCCTCCTCAGAACCCACTGGGATATCCGTCTACATTCAAGGGTGTAATCTGCGATGGAGAAAATGGGGAGTTGAGATGCTGTAAGTCTCACACACACCCATCATTTCTTCTTTCTTTCTAAATCTCTGCATTTATTTGTCTGCCCTCTTTTGTGTCTCTCTGTGGTACATGGTGAGACGATCCAGATAGAGTCAGCTGTCTACGATCGTCAGCAAGAATACATTTGTTTGAGCTGCAATCTAAATGGAATAAAACCAAGCACCAACTGCAGGATTGATGTCACTTCAACCGTATATAATCTGTAAGACATCACAAACACAATTTGCTCTTTTTACAGGCTAAACATCTGATAAGCAATCAAGGCCACTCGTTTTAAGAAGGTAAACATCCAAGTTCCAGGCAGGACCACGTTTTGAATTAAACAGCCTCAACATCATATCGTGTTGGAGGAGTTTTCACGTCTCTTTGACCCTGCGGGCTGTGATGTCAGAAGTAGTGGTCTTCAACCCCTCGGTTCTGAGGAACCACGACCGATGAGGGTACCCGAGTCAAACTGAGTACAAATTATACGCAGTTAAATTGGGTTGTGTAGGGTCTCTGTTCTTTATGTCAATATGTCAAATACCCAAAAGGATCCGATTGGAAAGAATTGTCATGTTGTGTCACACAGTTCACCACAGATGTTTTGTTTGTGAGGGAATTCAGGAATTACACATGTACATTAGATCATGTGTGTTGGGGTTCTCCCCCTATTAGTGTTCTCTTTTTGGGATCAGATCTAATTAGACTCTGGTCCCTTCAAACCAGGTCAGACTGTGCTCAGGTCCCCATCCATTGAAGTCGGTAGGTTCATGTTTTCCATGGGTGTGTTTTCAAGTTAAACTTTATATATTTATGAAAAGCTAATTCAAAACAAAAGTTAGCTCTGAATACAGAAGAGTTTCCTTTAAGTAGCTTCTTTATAGTATCTTAGCAAAACACCTTCAGAATGCTGAAAATGCTGATTGAAATGGAAAACGCAGCAGATTAACGGCGTCCATCATCTCCTTCAGGTGTAAAGATAAGACAATCTGTCACATCCATGCAACCAGTGCAGTGATGGGAGCAGACCCCTGCCCAGACACCAACAAATACCTGCATTTTACGGCCCGATGTGTCTAACAGGTGAGACATCCACCATCTTCATCACATATACATCTGCATGTTTCTCTAAAACCATGGCTGTGGTATCCGTCCGTGGCATGCTGCCTCTGATTTTAAGCTGAGCAGATACTGTGGCTTTTTATTAGCCTTGTACATTATGTTAACCTGCACTACGCTTTCTTTCTGCATGGTCAGAAGCTGCAGCGTTTCAGGTCACCGTGCAGATCAATCGGGAGCTGACACTGAACGAAAACGTGAAACCTTCTGTCAGTTTTGTCAACTGGCAAAGCTCGCTTTCATCACAGCGCAGTTTCAGTCAGTTTGACCTGGGGCTGGACGATACGGAGAAAAATGTTATCACGATAAAAAGTTTCATATCTTTAAAGGCTGATTTTTGTGTCAACACTTGATGCCAAACTGCGGATCACTTCACGTAATCTGAGGTAGAACATTCAAAACAATTGTGATAAAATCTTTGACAACAAATATGCACGAGTTAAATTAAGAAAAAGCTGTTTTCAGTCCCTTTTCCTCTACAAAATAAACATCTTAATTAAAAAATGAAGTCTTAATTCGTTTGTGATTTAGCTGAGTATTTGCAGTAATATTAAAACAAGCCGACTACAGTTTAAAACTGATTGTTTGATAGCAGCTAAGTTGGCGTTTGGACCATGGAGAGCTGACCAACATTCCTGAGCTGCCAGGAGAAGATCATCGGTTCGGGTTAAAATAACGACTTTACTTACGTGACTTAACTTATGTAAGTTGGGTAATGTTCGTTTCTTAACTTACGCACCTTAGATAAAAACATTTAATGTTGACTTTTTGTTTCACACGGGAAACAAACAGCAGTCTCCTGGGGAAAAGGTTCTGGCCCTCCGTCAGCCCCAAACACCTCCTTACTTGGTCTTTGGCTACAGGGTTTCCCCCACTGCGTTGAACTGTTAAGGGGATCCCAAGTGCGTTACAAACCAACGCCAATGGGTCTTGACCATGCGTCCATTTGTGAGGACTTGGGAGTGAGACCGTGTTGGACCTACAGACGGGCACTTTTTTCCCGTCATGGCTTCACAGGTTCTGATGAGAGTGCGCTGCTTTGTTTCCAGCAGCTGTAAGAGTTTCTTCATTTGTGAAGAAACTCCCCTCAGGTTATACTTCTACTACACATGCAGACCTTCATCTGCGGCTCTATCCAAAACGCCAATAAATGTCCTCTGCTGTGATGGAAACACGATGTATTTGTGTTCACAGGGTCCAGTGACGCCGCGTAGTGACGGAGAGGCGGATTCATCTTAACCTCCACCATCAGACGTCATTCTGAAATCTTTTGTTTGTCACTGTTGGTGTGTTCTATCTATCTATCTATCTATCTATCTATCTATCTATCTATCTATCTATCTATCTATCTATCTATCTATCTATCTATCTATCTATCTATCTATCTATCATGTCTGACAGCAACAAACTCCTTCTGGGTTTAAAAAGGTAATAAATAATAGATGAAGGTTTGAACTCAAGTTTTCTTTCTTTCTTTAAGGTTTGTTTTGAGGGGAAATACAAACCTGCAGTGTAACATCATATAAAATAGAAATATAACAGTGCAGAAAACAATCATTACTAATATTACAATAATTAATACATTTTTGCAAGCTGATATAAGCAATTCAAAGAAACAAATAAATAATAGGCACGAAAAAATAAAGCAATTCTTCCCGTGTGAGTTTGCACCTGCGAGTAAGTGATCCTGTGGCGCCCTACTGGACAAACAGCATCACTGAGTAAATGTACTTTATCACGTCACCACTGTGCGCTGCAGCCGTGTTGCCTCACTTATTGTGATTTTGATTTTGCAGGGTAGTTTATTTATTATTATACAACACAAGGTTGTACAGAAATAATAAGTGTTATTGTTGTGTCTTTTTATTTGCTGCACATGTTGCTGTTGTCAGCACTTTGACAAACTCAAACACTCTTTGTTGCAGCTCTAATAAGTACATCGCTCTATTTAACCATGTTTTATAACATCCAAACAGTTTCGGAACGTGAGAGGTGATGTCAGTGCGCTAATCTGACCGGATAATTTAACTAAATATCCAAACTACAGCCTGTAGTTCAGTTAAATTATTCTTACCCTTTGGAGATATTTGGAGTCTACAAGGATCTTACGTGTGTTTATTTCATCAAAAGAGTGAAAATATGAAAATAAATTTAGTCTCCCCGTCGGGGAATCGAACCCCGGTCTCCCGCGTGACAGGCGGGGATACTTACCACTATACTAACGAGGAGCACCATAAACGACAAACGTGCAGTACCGCTCTTCACCATAACACTGCAGCCCATGGGCGAGTGGCGCTGTTTCGAGGTTTTCGACGTCCTTGTTACGCTGAAAGTCTTATTCTGGGTTTAAATGATTATATTAAGACAGAAAGTAGTGAGCAGCTCCTGAAAGTGCTGCGGCGGCACGACGCTAAGTATTAAGTTTATAATCAATACAGTAAAACATAGATAGCCTACCTCCACAGACGGTCCGCGTTCAGGCAAAACAAACTTCTTCTTCTTTATGGAAGTTTATTGGCGGTTGGCGCATTACCGCAACCAACTGGTTTGGAGTGTGGATCTGAATGACTACTTATTTTATACCAAACAAAACAAAATCAACAAAATAAGACTCAAATCCTCTCAATTATATTGATTAAGATAATGAAAACAATTCCAGAGCACTTGTCTCTTTCTAAGTGTGGCCTTTTCTTTCCATTCTGAGGTTTTGGATCGTTTCCCTCGTACTTCTTACAGTGTACCATAACATGTTCGATTGTTGCTCGCAGTATTCACACCTGCCGGTGTTATGTTCACCTATTTTGAATAAAGTGCTGTTTAATCCTGTGAGCCCAAATCTAAGTCTTAATATAATTGTTTCTTGTCTCCTGTTCCTTCCTGCACATCTCATTTCTCCCTCTCTCCTCTGAATCATGTAAAACCACCGTCCTTTCCTCTTCGACCTTTCCTTCAGCTTCTGTTTAATAATACTCTTTTTCTATTTCGTATAGGCTTCGCCCTCTAAGAGCTATCGCTATTGGGTTCATCCCGCGCGCATGCGCTGTCCTGAAGATTTCTTTTGCGCCCTTGTGCCGTGCACGGGCCTCTCTCAGGTCCGCAGCTTGGGTATATAATACCTGCGAGACCAGAGATCTGCTCCCCTTTTTTCTTCAGCGCTGCTATAGCAGTCACTCGGAGAGCAGAGTAGCGGCTAAAGAGCATTTTTCCTCTAAAGAGCTTCTAAAGAGTTTTCCTATGGCTACTCACCGCTCTACCGTTGAGGTCCGCCGCTCCAAAGGACTCCGCCTCTGCGAATCCTGCAACGCCGGCTACATCTTGGGGTTCGACCCCCACGACCGCTGCGAGACCTGCCTCGGTCCTCAGCACGCCGGCCTGGCTCTGACTCCCCGGGCCTCGTGCCCCGACTGCGCACAGCTGCCCGTGGAGGAGAAGCAACGACGGGTCGATAACTTCGCGGCCCTGCAGGAGGAAGAGGCTGACGATGCTAGCTGGGCTAAGCCAGTTAGCTTCACGGCGGACCTCGCCGGCGGGACCGCCGGCGTTGCAGAGCTTGAGTCCTCTGACTCTGCTCCCTCCATTGCTGGCTCCCCGCCAGGCTCTCCCCTCTTCCCGCCGGAAGACCTGGAGTTTGAACTTGAGAAGGTGGCGTCGCTAGCTCCTGCTCCACTTCCGCCTTCCAGCCCGCCGTCCTACGGGGCTCTCCTCCGGGATCTCCCCGACATCATCAGGACGGCGGCTGAACGCAAGGGCGTGCCGATGCCGGCTGAGGCTCCTGCACCTGCTCCTAGCGCCATGCTCGGCGACATCTACCAGCCAGAGCAAGAATCCAGGCAGCCCCCTGTGTGGCCTCTTTTCCCGCCGCTTCGGCCTTTTCTCTCCGAAGCGGGGACCGAGCCTGGGAAACTGAAGGCGCCGGTGGCGAGGTATGTGAACTTCACTAAGGTTGAGGGCCTCACCGATCATGGTTTTCCCTCCGTCCCACCTCTGGAGCCTAGCCTGGCAGCCATCCTGCTGCCTAAAGCCACCTTCTTCGGCAAGAGGAAGCCCACTCCGCCTCCGCCCGCGACCAGGTGGAGGCGCTGAAGTCACCGATCAGCGCCTCACCAGTGTGCCGCCAGATAACAGCTGCCATCAATAACATCTCCCTGCTGGCCTCGGCCATGTCATCTGTCGCAGCTCAGCCCGGCGCTTTCCCCGAAGCTGGCTAGCGAAGTTTGGGAAAGACACGGCCGCCATGTTGTCACTCTCCACAGCGGCGGTAGTCGGCCTGTCCCGGATCATGGCGTGGTTGACTGTGCTGCAACGTAACATGTGGCTGCACATGTCTGATCTGCCGGAGCAGATCAGGAAGGAGTTGCTGGACGGCCCCATTAGCCCCGGATGGGCTCTTCGGCCGCTTCTTCAGGAGGCTATCACCCACCTGCAGCAAGCTTCGGATGAAGCAGACAAGGTGAAGCAGCACACATCGTGGAGCAGAGCCCCACCTCAGCATCCGCTGGCGCCACAGGGCTCCTGGCGTGACCGCCGTGGATTCCCGCCTCAGGCCGAGGCGCTCATGCGCCACTGCTGCGCTGCGCCTCCGCCGCTCCAGCCCGGGACCCACCGGGCGTCGCCGCTCCTCTGCACGGCGCCGTCCCGCCGTCAAGAACAGACGAGTGGCTTGCTCCGGGTCCAACCCCCCCGCCGAGCCTCCCCGCAAACAGCGGAGGTATTGACGGGACGCGGGGAACGTGTGTTTTCTTCCCGGAACAGCCGGACACAACGGCTCTTTTCAGAACCAACCAAATGTCAAAGAGCATGTTCCTCACACTCAGTCTGCCGCTCTCTCCCCTGAGCCTGCAGCTGAAAAAGCACACGCTTCCCACACACAAGCGAGCTCCACTGCGCACGCACACGCTGCGTCAGTTGTTGAGCCACTGTTGTCCCTCTCTCACATTATCATGAGTGGAAAACATCCACATCAGATAAACACAACAGCCCATCCACACTTTTTTGCCTCTCTGCGCCTTCCCACCTCTCACCCATCAGTGTGTGTCAGTGGGGTTTTTCACCGCGGCATGAGTCGGACACCGAGAATGGGCGGCCGGAGTGGTTTACACTGTCGCCGCCGCAGCAGCCTTTTCCTCTCAGCCCTCCCATGGGCTGTGTCGAACGGCACTGTAGCTCACACGGCGGCGGAGAGGGCTTTCTCTGGCTGTCGGAAATGTCCGCGAAGGCTCCTCAGATTTTGCTCGCCCGCCAGAGCGTTGCTGCTGCGTGGCAAAATCTGCCCATGAACGAAGTGGATGGCGAAACTCATAAAGAAAGGCTACACTCTCCAATTCGCCAGCCCTCCCCCTCCTTTCAACGGGTGCTGGAGACTGTCATGTCATCACAGTCAGAGGCGACTGCTCTGATGGCAGAAATAACAGAGCTCATGAACAAAGGAGCTATTTCCAGAGTCCCGCCGGGCGAGGAGAACGAGGGTTTTACTCCCGCTACTTCCTGGTGCCCAAGAAAACGGGCGGATGAGACCCGATCCTGGACCTCTCCTCTTCAACAAATGCATAATGAGGAGGCCCTTCCACATGCTGTCAGTCAAGCACGTATTGGAATGTATACGCCCCGGGACTGGTTCACGCCCATCGATCTAAAGGACGCTTTATTTCCATGTCCCCATCATCCCCAGACACAGGAAATTCCTGCGCTTCTCTTCAGAGGGGCCCACTTTCAGTACAACCGCCTCGCCTTTCGGTTATTCTCTGGCTCGCCACGACGTTCTCCAAATGTGTGGAAACAGCGCTGGAGCCGCTGCGCAGGTCGGGCGCCAGAGTGTTGTTTTACCTGGACGACCTGATTGTCATGGCATCGCCCAGGGAGAGCTCTGGCGCTACACACGATGGAGCTCGTGGACACACCTGTCCTGCCTGGTTTTGCCATAAACTGGCAGAAGAGCTCACCCTCCCTCGCAGTCAATAATCTATCTGGGTGTGCATCTGGACTCGGCCCACATGAGAGCCAGGCTATCTCCAGCCAGGCTGGAAGCTCTCGCTCTCTGCTCTCGCATCGCTCCTCACAAAGTGGTAACGGCTTTGTCTGTGATGCGCCAACTGGGCATGATGTCCGCCAGTCACGTGGTGGTCCCTCTGGGTCTCCTCCACATGAGAAAAATACAGAGATGGTTCGCTGTCTCCGCCGATCCCGTAAAGCACAAAGGCGCTTGCTGTCCGTCCCTCCCTCAGTACATTCGGACCTGACGTACTGGAAATCCCCTCACGCGCTGTCAGCGGGATTCCGCTCGGAAAGTGACGCCACATGTCACAGTTTACACAGACGCCGCTCTCATTGGTTGAGGCGGGATGTGTCACTCTCACGCGGTGGAGGGAAATGGCCACAACCCCATCTCTCCACATAAACTGCCTGGAGCTGTCCACAGTGCTGAAAGTGTTGAAACACTTTGCCCCACTGCTGAGAGACAAACACGTGCTGGTGAGAACAGACAACATGACAGCCGCCGCTACATAAACCGCCAGGGCGGCGTCCGCTTCGGCTCGGCTACTAGAGATAGCCAGGAGCCTGCTGCTGTGGGCTCACGCTAACCTGCGCTCTATCAGAGCTCTCCACATTCCCGGTGTTCAGAACCGAAGCCGCGGACTTAATGTCACGCAAGCGGTCCTTCTCAGAACGAAAGTGGAAACTGAACTCCACTCTTATTCAGGAACTGTGGGACAAATTCGGGAGTCGGAGATCGATCTGTTCAGCCTCACGAAAACGCGACAGTGCGCACTCGTGGTTCTCACTGAACGCATCGGGACGAAGCCGCCACTGGGCGTGGACGCCTCTCGCACAGCCCGTGGCCCAGAACGCCTCCTTTATGCTTTCCCCGGTTCCTCTGATTCCCCGCCTTCTGGCCCGCATTCAGGAGGAACTCCTAACAGTTATACCGGAACGCACGAGCGCATCGTGGTTTCCAGTGATGATTCAGCTGCTGTCGGGGAGACCGTGGCAGCTGCCGTGGCGCAGAGACGCACTCTCGCAACTGGACGGCGCCATCCTCCACTTCCCAGTGATAGGTCAGCGTCTGTGGGCTTGGCCCCTGAACGGGAGCTTTGAAAGACTAGGATTGCCCCCTAATGTAGTGCGCGACCATCCAGGCGCTAGAGCCCTCCACTACTGCTTCTTATAGAGCAAAGTGGGCCGCTTTTCAGCACTGGTGCCTGGAACGGGACACGGACCCCGCCTCGCGTTCCTTATCTCATGTTCTGTCCTTCCTCCAGCTGCTGGTGGACAGAAACCTGGCCTTATCCACGGTCAAATCATACGCTGGCGCCATCTCATCCTGCCACGAGGGTTTTGGAGAGAGATCGGTTTTGGCGCATCCGCTGGTTAAGCCGCTTTTTAAGAGGAGTGAGAAGGCAGCGCCTGTCACGCTCCTTGGCTCTCAGTGGGATTTACCGCTGGTGCTGCGCGCTCTGGGCAATCCCCTTTGAGCCACTGCCGCAAACGCCTCTCAGACTGCTGTCTTTAAAGACAGCTCCTTTGGCGCTGACCTCGCTAAGAGGGTGAGCGATCTGTGCGCTTCTCGGTCGCCTCCATCTTGTCTCGCTATCAGAGCTGATGGGAGCTCAGCCACCTTGAGGCCGAACCCAGCGCTCATGCCCAAGGTTATAACCAGCTCCTTCAAATCACGGATTGTTCCCTGGAAGGTTTTTTCCTCCCCTCATCGAAACGAGGCGGAGGAAGAATCACATCGTCTCTGCCCGGTGCTGCTGCTGTCTCTTTACATAGAGCCGCACGGCCCCCTCAGAAAAAACTCAACAGCTGTTTGTTCATTACAGAGAGCATTCGCAAGGCAAGCCTCTGTCAAAACAACGGTTGGCTCATTGGCTGTGTGAGGCCATCACACAGGCGTACATTGCGGCTGGGGAGGACCCCCCACCCGGCATCCGTGCGCACTCGACAAGAGCCGTGTCTTCTTCCACAGCGCTGTTCAGCGGGATGTCTGTGGAAGATATTTGCACAGCGGCATCGTGGGCTTCTCCCTGCCCCTTTATCCGCTTCTACACTCTTAAAACTGCTGGGTTATTTTTATAACCCAATGGCTGGGTTCAAGCTGAAAGGTTAGAGGTTGGGTAGTTTTGACACAAAATTGGGTTAAAAACAGTGACCCAACCCATTGGGTAGGAGATCTCTGGATCTGACTGACGTATCTGATACACGACACCTGCGGTCAACGGTTCCCTCCAGTTCGCCATTTTAGATTAGAAGACGACGAGTGACAGACAGTGACAGAGGACTTCAGCTTGAGCAGGTAAGACGATAATACTGTAAGTTAGCCACAAAAGTCTATATATATTAATATATTAAAAAGCTATGATGACTTTAATATATTCAGAAAAAGTAACTATATAATAATGCTATGCTACATATGGCTATATTAATAACTGTGGTTCACACAAGCTAACTCATTTTAGCTAATGTTAGCTAGTTAACCGTTAGCATCAGCTAACAAGTTACCCAGCGCCATAACTGATGTTTAATTGTTTTTACATGATCTATATGTCACAAATGCACTAGTATTGGGGAACGAAATGAAAAAATTGTTTGAAGCTATTTTGATCCTATTTTAGAGTTTGTAATTTCCTGGAATTAACATTATTTTAAAAAGGGGAAAAAAAGATGACTCATCCTGGCCTAATGTCACTGGACATAACGTTACCTCACTGCTTAATGTTAATGTTACTAGATAAAACAAACAACTTCACTGATTTTGATAAAACTGGATCATGTTTTATTGAGAAAATAGTTAGATTTTCTCTCTGCTGTTACTGTGGAGGTTCTAAGACAAGGGAATGGGGACCCAGCAGAGAATGATGACACTCAGCATAAGGTTAACATTAGCAGGTTAGCTTTGGTAGCCCTGCAGCTAGCGGTCCTATTAGCTGACTCAGCCCTGGGAAGCATAGACATATGCTGGGGAGCGCCTTGTTAACTTTATTTAATCTCCCGCGGGGTTTGCTGTGACTTTGTCTTTTTGTAGTTTTGATTGAATGATGATTGTGCTGTGTCTGTTAGATTAACGTTAGTTGTGCATGTAATGCAAATTTTTACTTTTTCAGGAGAAAGTCAATGAGAGTAATTTTGACCGTTTTAAAATATGTGCCCCTTATCATTAGTTGAATTTTTAAAAAACTACTGTGATCTCTCCCCCACTTTAATTTGTCTCCTTATTTAACATTTCGTCTGGTGCTTATAAAAGAGCAATGTAAAATATGCCGGTAGGAGATAATTCGGTTAGAGTTAAGCCAGGTTTTTTAAGAATTTTTTGGCGCCCTTCAAAAATGTTTTTGCGAGTTTTCATCTAACCCGCGAAAAAGATAAGAATTTGTTAAAAATAGCATTTCTGCCTAACAACCGTTAAGACCCCTTCCCCCTCCCCTCACATACACACAGCGCTGCAGTGACTCAGCCCCGCCTCCTCTCACTGACAGTGCCGTCTGCAGTCACCCTGGCTGTCACGCGTCTCCTTGCTCCGGTAGCTCATTAGCTTTGGGCCGCCACGACTAGTTTTGTTAAAGGAGTTGTATTTGGAAATACTTCACATTAGAGCCAAATGAACAACGAAAGGTAAAGGACACAATGCGAGCGATGCTAGAAGAGCATCGCTGGAGTAACGTCATTAAACAAGACGCCCAGTAAAGTAGTCGATAAGCTAGCTGGCCTGTTGTTGGCTAACATTAACATTTGTAACGTTAATTCTCAAAGCTAAACTAATGTTAACCCCCAACAGAGCTATCGTTATATCTGACCTGCGCATGCAGACGATATTGACTACCAGCTATGGACAGCGTGCTAGCCTCGAAAACCTACCCAGGTGTTTTCTAACATTAACCTAACGTTATCTGTCCTTATTAGCTAGGCTCCTTACATGCTTGCTAATAACTCTGTGTGGACGGGTGAGTGAGTAAGAGAGAGGGACGAGCGAGAGGAAGTGCTGCGCGAATGCGCTACAGCGCTCTGCAAATACGATTTAAAACAGGCTTAGTAAAAATAAAACAAATCAATCTGTGGCTGTCGTTTGATATTGTGGCAGGCCTCCACAAATAAATGAACGTTTGGGAAACATTGGTGTGCATTCCAGGAGGGTATTTTACTCATCTGTTTAGCTGATAAGGGCTCATGTTTTGTCAATATTTCATGTTATTCTCATCGATAACTTGTGACATAATGATGCCAGCTTGTAATGTTTGCTTAGTAGGTGGTTGATTGTGTCTAGCAAGGATGTGAACATGTGCAATCACAGTTTACTACATACAGTGTTGAGCATATTGATAAATAATGTTACATAACATACATGTGAGTGTAAACATTTATATTTAGGTGGTATTTAATTATTTACAGGATATTGTAACAGAATAAATGTTCATCATTTGGGTTTCTTATAAGTGTTTAGTTTGGCATTTAAACACAAAATTACATTTTATGGTGATATAGGCTAGTTATGGAGTTTTGGCACTTCTAGGGCTATTTTCATCAAAATGGTATAGACCCCTGTTCTGAGTCTAGAATAATATGTGCACAATCATATGTGGCCTTAAAAATGTTTTTGTATATTTCTGATAGATGGATGATTTTGTGAAGAACAAACTCCTGGAGTGGAACCTGGCTGAGTGGCTTCCTACATTTGAAGGTATGTAATACTTAGGTTAAAAACTTTTAAAATAAGATCAGGATAATTAAGGTGTTAAATAGTCTTAAATTTGCTGTAGGTATTAAAATGGCCATTTAAGGCTACCGTAAGCCTACGGTAACCTGGTGTCACGTTACAAGCGGGTGCAGATACGCTGAATATTTTTTAAGCACGCTTTGTTGATGTCAATAGCCTGCTGTGTTGGTTTTGATCGCTTTATTAGCTCTACCGGTTAGCATGATGTTCGTCACAGTGATTCCCCCGAGAACAAGCCACAGCTAAAACTTGCCGACTTGCTAAAGTTTGGGAGTTAACGGAAGCGGCACTCTTTGAGATCTGTGAACTGTAAATGGCTTATCACAGTGGCAGACAAGATACTTGCTTTATGAGCAAGACAGTGCTGTGTTTACGTTATCGTTCCACAAGTTCAGCTATTTTATATTTTATTCTTCACAGCTATTTAGAGAAAAAGTCTTAAACTAACATTCCAGGTTGCCCCACGATGATGCATCTTCCAGTGATTATATTACAGCAATGATGAAATGTGCAACAGTTCCATGTCAAAACCATTTTTAAGTCAAGTACTCAAGTAGCCTACAAATGCTGATTCTCCAGTTCAGGGAGAGTTTGTCCTCCAGAGATCATATTAATCTGTGTTACCGCAATCCTTTTGAATTTCAGGATTTTTCTGACACTCGGGTCTGTTATTTTTTAATTTCATAACAGAATTGATGTGAAAATTAGTCCTCATTTTAAATCATTATCATTATTTTAAGGCACTTTATGAGTCTCTAAAACTAAAAAATAACTTGTATGGTGAAGTAAGAAACATCTGCTGGACATTTTTTAAATTATATTCACTGAGGTCTTAAAAGTCATAAAGCATTAAAGTTGACTTTAGAAATGGTGCAAGATCCCCAATTAAAGCATTTTATGTTTTGCAGCTCAACAGATTGATCAAGACTCTTTCTTTCTTCTGGACGGAGACAGCTTGACCTCCCTGATTCCTCTTCTTGGACCACGGCTAAAATTTCTACGTAACTTAAAAAAGTTGCTTGAGGTACATCTAGAGCAGGGGTCTGCAACTTGTGGCTCCCGAGCCACATGCGGCTCTTTGGCCCCTCTCTAGTAGCTCTCTGACTTTGTCATTGTTGGTTTGTTCTAAAATTAACCTTAAAACTGTTGTCTGTACATGAAATACATTTATTAAGCTCTTCATCAACTTAAATGTATATTGTGCTGCATCCTGGCGCCTGGTCTTAAACTACCTATTTTAGCCACCTTGTGAAAAACCATATGAACAAATGATCATTTAGAGCTATTAGTAATGTTGATAAGTTAATTTAGACCAATAGGCTGTGGAACCTGCAATTAATGAGCTAAATTGTCTTTTTGCAGCTTCATACAGGTTTTTTTTCCTTTCTGGATAAAAATGGCTCTTTAGACAGTAAAGGTAGCTGACCCTGACCTAGAGTCATAGCTCTACACAAAATGAGTTATATTTGCTTTAAGTGTAAAAGATCTTTAGGGCGTGACATAAGACAATTTTTTGCCCATCTGAGAGTGACGCATAATGTTTACTCCACATCAACTTATTTTCAGTGTGCTCAAGTCGGGTGCTATCGTTCATTTAATCACATGAGATCGTTTAGGAGACACCTACTGGGGCATGCTATTGAGTTTGATGTTGGAACAGTGGAAGAAAGTTCTTCTGTTCAACTTCCTGACACGTTGTCAGATCCACAATCCAGTGAGATATGCGAGGTGGAATGCAGTGAGACTTCAGTAGAGGAATGGGATGAATTAGATGATGACAACATAAAAGACAGAGTGGCACTCTTCTTAGCTAGGTTGAAGTCTAAGTCCTCACAGACTTTCAGTGGGATTAGAGATGTTGTTGAACACACTTCTAATCTAGTCAGGGATATTGTTGATAGTTTAAAGAGAAAAACTGTCGCTTTTTTGAGAGAGATAGGCCAATCGGAGACTCCAAAAGGAGAGGAACTGATAGAGCAGTTTGCATTAGCAGCTGAACCCTTTCAGGGCTTTGAAACAGAGTACAGGCAAATGAAATATTTCACCCAGTCTGGATACTTTGTACAACCAGAGGCAGTACCTCTCCCTGGTTTTTCCTACACACAGGAAACTGATCGAGAGACTGGGACTGTGAAACAAGTGGCAGTTCGGGACACCTTTCAGTATGTTCCACTAAAAGCTATGCTGAAGGTTATCTTGGAAAGTCCAGGAACAATGGAAAAGATCCTAGAGTGGCGAAAGCGTGAAACTACAGCCCTTGAGGATTTTAGAGATGGCACAGTCTGTGGAACTAATCGCCTTTTTTCAGAAGAGTTCTCTATTCCACTGGTACTTTACAGTGATGATTGTGAGATGGTGAATCCACTGGGCTCAAAAACCTCAGTTCACAAGTTGGGTTTCATCTATTTCACCATTAAATGCTTGCCAGCAGAGTACTTGTCTAGCCTAAAGTCTCACTTCCTGTTGGCAGTGTACAAGACTGATGACACAAAACCTATGGAATGAATGCTGTTCTAGATCCAGTTGTGAAAGAGGTTAGGGACATGGAACTGAACGGTATCCATATTGAAACCACTCATTTCAAAGGCACTGTAAAGGCTGGAGTGGCACAGGTCTGTGGGGATAACCTTGGACTTAACAGCATCCTTGGTTACACAGAAAGCTTTGCAGGCAACAGTGTATGTCGATGGTGTCGGGTACACAGAGAGATTTTGAAGGCACAGGCGGTTGAGGATCCTTTATCAATGCGTGATAAGGTGAACTACCACTCTGATTCCCTTCTAAATAACGCAACTCAAACTGGCATCAAGAGAGAGTCTTCCCTTAACAAGCTGCAGTTCTACCATGTCACTGATAATGTAGCTCCTGACATCATGCACGACATCCTTGAGGGAGCTGGTGGTTATGAAATGAAACTTGTTCTCAATTCACTGATCGAACAAAAACTCATAACCCTTGAGCAACTAAACTACAGACTGACCAGCTTTGACTATGGGTTTTGCGATAATAGCAACAAGCCATCTGCCATCAAACCCCAGGAGTTAAAAAAATCCTGATGGGGCCCTTAGGCAAACAGCTACACAGACATGGTGTCTACTGAGACTGCTGCCCCTCATGATAGGAGATTTGATTCCAGAGGGAAACCGATACTGGGAATTGCTCCTTTCATTACTCAGCTGTATGGAGTTGATATTTTCCCTGCATTGACACAAGGGGCAGTCATCTTTTGAGATATTTGATTCAGGAACACCATTGTCTCTTTTGGAGCTTTACCCAGACAGACACTTAAAACCCAAACACCATTTCATGCTTCATTATCCTGGAGCCATCAGGAAACTGGGGCCTGTAGTTCACTTCTGGTCCATGCGTTTGAGGCAAAACATGGCTTTTTCAAACGAGTAAGCCATGTGACCTGCAACTTTCGGAATATTTGTAAAACCCAGGCCTACAGACATCAGATAATGATGTGTTACACCTTGCTGTCTGGCCAGATGTTCTCTCATGACTTTGAAGTTGGGCCAGGATTCACCACAGTCCTCTGTTCAATAGAGGATTTTGAGAAGGTGAAACATAGCTTGGAGGGAATTGCTGTTTTCACAGAAGTGTTTTGGCATCTTGGATTAAGTACAGGGGCACTAGCTATAGGCCTGGGATGACACTTTTGCTGACTCACTCTGCTGATGGTGAGCCTCAGTTCGGGACCATTCAGAGCATTCTGGTTTTGGACTCAAAAGTCAAAATCATTGTGAAAAACTGGGAAACAACAGGCTTTGAAAGGCATTTCTTTGCCTTAACTGTGTCTCCAACCCCAGAAATTGAGGCAGTTGACATTGATTCCATTGGTGACTATCACCCCCTCCATGTTGTGAAGTCCTACAAAGAAAATGATAGCGACCATTACATTTCTTTGAGATACAGGCTGTTTTAAAAATGTGGATTAGGGTTTGTGCATTGATTGTGTATATATAGTAAGTAGTAAGGCTCTGTTGTTCATCCATGCTACTGTTTATCCATACTATGACCTAGTACTGTATTTTTTGCAACTACTTTCAATGATATGTTTTCTTAAAATTAATATTCCTGTTGAGATAGGTGCCAGTTTTATCAGTGAAGTAAGTAACCAAAACCAATTAAACTGAATGAGTGTAATGTATGGAATAAGATGAGTCTTGATGATAATGAATGTGAAGAATTGAAAAAATATATGTATTTTAAGATTTGTTAACAAATGACTCTCTCCACAAAAGTACTTTTAATACACACAAATAGTTATGTAGTGTACAGAAAAGCCAAAATATATTTGGTAATCCTCCGTTCAATTATATCGAGACTAGTGATTCCATAGTAATTAATTTCATTTTAAAAATGATTCATGCCATTTCTAGATCTGACCCTGATGATAAATCTTTTCTTTATATACCTTTTAAGGATTCACGTCCTGAACTTGAAACTGCTGCTTGCACATCAACCCCAGAATTGCCTGCAGAGCAACGCAGAATTTCTGTAGGGCAAGGAGCTACATTCGTAAGTTAACTTGTTCTTTGTGAGAATAGTTAACAATAATTTGCGTTTTTGTTTTTTTATTGAATGTGACAAGCTTAGCTTCACTTTGACTGTAGGGAAAAACACAAACTATTTTTTCACACTAGTCTGCATTTTGAAATGCATGTACTGTATATTTTGTAACTCCCATCATACTATCATTTTTATAGAATATTTCTGGGATCCTCAGCAAAACACCTGAAGGGAAATGCTTGGTTGCCACACTTGAAGAAAACAATCACATTTCCATTAATGAAAGAAGAGCCATGGTCCGGATACTCGTTTCCCACCTGATGGAGCGCTTTGGTGAGAAGTAAGTATTTCTCACACATACATTAAGCATATTAATGTGCGCATTTTTTTACTGATGTGAACTGGGGCTGAACAAATATTGAGGGGAATGATAATTTTTGGTCATTATTCTCATTTTCATTGAAAAACATTCAAAAACATTGTACGGATTCAAACAAAGATGCTTCATAAATCTCTAGAATGGAAGATGAAAGACATCTCTGCAGCATTGCAATATTTAAAACAGTATTTTGACACAAATTTTACCAACACACATCACCTCCTACAATTTAAAAATTGCATTATTAATCAATGTTAGATTGTTCAGCCCTAATGTTAGCTGCTTCTGGGTTCAGCTGATGGTACAAAGATTCTGTTTAAAAAAGCTATATATTACCAATTTTGTTTTTATAAAAATTATACTAAAAGGAAGTTTTTCCTTGCCTGTGTCGCCTAGTGCTTGCTCTTGGTGGGAATTGTTGGGCTTCTGTAAATAACTTCAGAGTACGGTCTAGACCTGCTCTTTATGAAAAGCGCTGTGAGATAACTGTTGTTGTGATTTGGCGCTATATAAATAAAATTGAATTGAATTGAATTGAATACTATGAAATGTCTGTTTTTAAGTCCAACTTCAGATACGAAGATAATGTTGGCATCATCCATAGTGGCTGACTTTCCATGTCTGAGGGACTGTCATGGCACGGGCTATGTAAGTACAGTTACTACTCACACATGAACCCATACAAAGCAAATGTGACAACCCAACACACAAGTCAGCTTCTATCCCACACGGTATATATACAGCATATTGTATGTCACTGTTGTCACTATAAAACATAACATGCACTGAATTTAAAAAATGTGCAGTAACAGTGGTCAATATTGCAGTAAAAGATGACTTGCAATAAATAAACTTGAAGTGTACAAATTAGCTGCCTGGTTGGTTTAAATTCAGAAAAGGGTTAGCACTGAATATTTTAAATACAACTCAATGTTGTTTCCAGAGCAGCAACATTAAAGTTTACAAGAGCACTCATAAACTAATCTAACATCTAAATCTAACCATGTGCCGCACTGTAAATGTCACTGGCAGAGAAACTATTTAAGACTCAGTCAGTGCTCACGGCCGATTGAGCTGAAAAATGGTAGAATTCAAATTATCCTTTTCTCTCACTCTAACACACTAAAACCTTTTTGTGGGGTGGGGCAATGAAATTAAGTAACAGTTATTGTCATCTCCTAATTTCAGGGTTGCTGCTGGTTTTGTTCCTAATGTGTTTTTTTTGTTTACTTTCTAAACTTCAGGATGCATGGTTCTCCCCAGGGAGGAGACATAAACCGGCAACAGGATTTCTAGAGGAGCGCCTACGCAATATCCGGAAAAGGCTTCGCCAGGGCATGCGAGGAAACTCAACAGAGCAAGTGCCACATGATACCCAAATCATTTTACCAGGTACAGCAAGATGTCCTTCTGTTTCATCACAAAAATTTATGTGACACCACTATAAAAGTCAACTGTTCCAACCAGATAGTCTCCATTATTACCTGAAGCTGGTCTTAGTCCATCACTGCTTGTTAGTATTTATCCATATTCTTGCATGTTACAGAACCAACTATAACTCCAGAGCGGGCCATCCAGTTGACAGAGTGGCTGAAAAACAACATCTGGCCGCCATCTCAGGTTGGCCAACACATGCTGGAGACCGCCATTCACAGAGCGCAGTGGATCCGGGCAAATGGAACCACAACAATCCAAGCGATAATTACGGAGTTTCCGCGTTTAGTCGACACTCCTGGCATGGTGAGCTTGCATTTCATTAAGTTTTACTCATCAATTGTTGTTTGTGTCTTACACCTTTGCATCTTTGTCATCTCCTGTACTTAGATTTCTCAGGATTTCTCAGTATTACACCCAGAGGCTTCTGGAAAATTAACTGAAAACTGGAACCCCATGTTCTCTGCGAAGATAATTCGCATGGCTAGGAAGGAGAAGACTGCTGACCTTCTCACCAACATAGATTCACTCACAGCAGGTATTTACATTTAAAAAATTGGTTGTTGATTAGAGAGCATTACCAAGACCATTGCACTTAACATTTATTTAATCACTAACTGTTTTATCCTCTCCGGTGAACCATCACCTTATCGTGGTGGAGAGGTTTGCGTGCCCTGGTGAACCTGGAGGCTGTGTTGTCTGGAGCCTAGTGCTCCTGGTAGGGTCTCCCAAGGCAGAGAGGTTCCAGGTGAGGGGCCAGACTAAGAATGGTTCACAAAACCCCTGATGGTAGACCAAAAAAGAGGAGGAATAACCCGGCCCGGAGGAAGCCCGGGGCCCCCGTCTGGAGCCAGGCCCAGAGGGAGGGCTCGTCGGCGAGCGCCTGGTGGCCGGGTTTGCCACGGAGCCCGGCCGGGCACAGCCCGAAGAAGCTACGTGGCCCCCCCTCTACATCCCTTGGACCCACCATCCATCGGAAGATCCGCAGGGGTCGGGTGCACTGCCACATGGGTGGCGGTGAAGGCCAGGGGCCTCGACGGACCAGACCCGGGCGGCAGAGGCTGGCTCTGGGGACGTGGAGCGTCACCTCTCTGTGGGGAAGGAGCGGAACTTGTGCGGGAGATGGAGCGCTACCAATTAGATCTGGTGGGGCTGACCTCCACGCACAGTCTTGGCTCTGGAACCGTGCTCCTTGATAGGGGATGGACTCTGTTCTTTTCTGGAGTTGCTCAAGGTGTGAGCGCCAGGCGGGTGTGGGGATACTCACAAGTCCCCGGCTGAGCGCCGCTACGTTGGAGTTTACTCCGGTGAACGAGAGGGTCGCCTCCCTACGCCTTCGGGTAGCGGGGGGGAAAACTCTGACTGTTGTTTGTGCATATGCTCCAAACAGCAGTTCAGAGTATTCGGCCTTCTTGGAGACCCTGAATGGAGTCCTGGATGGGGCTCCAGTAGGGGACTCCATAGTTCTGCTGGGTGACTTCAACGCACATGTGGGCAACGACGGAGTTACCTGGAAAGGCGTGATTGGGAGGAGCGGCCCCCCTGATCTGAACCTGAGTGGGGGTTTGTTGTTGGACTTCTGTGCTAGTCATGGATTGTCTATAACAAACACCATGTTCGAGCATAAGGATGCTCATAAGTGTACATGGTACCAGAGCACCCTAGGCCGAAAATCAATGATCGATTTTGTAATCGTTTCATCTGATTTGAGGCCGCATGTTCGGACACTCGGGTGAAGAGAGGGCGGAGCTGTCAACTGATCACCATCTGGTTGTGAGTTGGGTCAGGGGTGGGGAAGACTCTGGACAGACCTGGTAAGCCCAAGCGGGTAGTGCTGGGTGAACTGGGAACGTCTGGTGGAAGCCCCTGTCCGTGAGATCTTCAACTCAAACCTCCGGCGGAGCTTTTCTGGCATCCCTGTGGAGGTTGGGGACATTGAACATGAGTGGGCAATGTTCAAAGCCTCTATTGCTGAAGCTGCAGCGGAAAGCTGTGGTCTCAAGGTCTTAGGTGCCTCAAGGCGGTAACCCTCGAACACCGTGGTGGACACCGGTGGTCAGGGAAGCCGTCCGACTGAAGAAGGAGGCCTTCCGGGATTTGTTGTCTCGGAGGACTCCGAGGCGATTGCAAGGTACCGACAGGCCCGAAGGACTGCAGCCACTCGCGGTGGCAGAAGCAAAGCAGCGGGTGTGGGAGAAGTTCGGAGAAGACATGGAGAAGGACTTTCGGTCGGCACCAAAGTGTTTCTGGAGAACTGTCCGCCATCTCAGGAGGGGGAAACGGGGAACCGTCCAAGCTGTGTACAGTAAGGATGGGACCCTGTTGACCTCAACTGGGGAGGTAATTGGGCGGTGGAGGGAACACTTTGAGGAACTCCTAAATCCGACTGACACGCCCTCTCTAGTAGAGGCAGAGCTGGAGGCTGATGGGGGTTTCTTGTCAATTTCCCTGGAGGAAGTCACTGAGGTAGTCAAACAACTCCACAGTGGCAAAGCCCCGGGGATTGATGAGATCCGCCCAGAGATGCTAAAAGCTTTGGGTGTGGAGGGGCTGTCATGGATGACACGTCTCTTCAACATTGCGTGGAAGTCGGGTACAGTGCCCAAGGAGTGGCGGACTGGGGTGGTGGTTCCCCTGTTTAAAAAGGGGGACCATAGAGTGTGTGCCAATTACAGGGGTATCACACTTCTCAGCCTCCCGGTAAAGTCCACGCCAGGGTGCTGGAACGGAGGGTTCGGCCGATTGTCGAACCTCAGATCGAAGAGGAACAATGCGGTTTTCGTCCTGGTCGGTGGAACAACTGACCAGCTCTTTACTCTCACAGGGATCCTGGAGTGGGCTTGGGAGTATGCCCATCCAGTCTACATGTGTTTTGTGGATCTGGAGAAGGCATACTGACCGGGTCCCTCGGGAGATACTGTGGGAGGTGCTGCGGGAGTATGGGGTGAGGGGGCCCTTCTTAGGGCTATCCAATCCTTGTACATCCAAAGCGAGAGCTGTGTCCGAGTACTCGGCAGTAAGTCGGACTCGTTCCAGGTGGGGGTTGGCCTTCGCCAGGGCTGCGCTTTGTCACCAATCCTGTTTGTGATATTCATGGACAGGATATCGAGGCGTAGCCGCATGGCGAGGAGGCTGCGGTTCGGTGGGCTTGGGATCTCGTCACTGCTTTTGCGGATGATGTGGTCCTGATGGCATCATCGGTCCGTAGCCTTCGGCTCTCCCTGGATCGGTTCGCAGCAGAGTGCGGCGGCTGGGATGAGGATTAGCACCTCTAAATCTGTGGCCATGGTTCTCAGCAGGAAACCGATGGAGTGCCAACTCCAGGTAGGGAATGAGTCCTTGCCCCAAGTGAAGGAGTTCAAGTACCTCGGGGTCTTGTTCACGAAGTGAGGGGAGATTGGAGCAGGAGATTGACCGGAGAATCGGAGCAGCGAGGCGGTATTGCACTTTGCCGCCGTACCGTTGTAACGAAAGAGAGCTGAGCCGCAAGGCAAAGCTCTCGATCTACCGGTCAATTTTCGTTCCTACCCTCACCTATGGTCATGAAAGCTGGGTCATGACCGAAAGAACGAGATCGCGGGTACAAGCGGCGAAATGGGTTTCCTCAGGCTGGTGGCTGGTGTCTCCCTTAGAGATAGGGTGAGAAGTTCGGCCATTCGCGAGGAGCTCAGAGTAGAGCCGCTGCTCCTTTGCGTTGAAAGGAGCCAGTTGAGGTGGTTTGGGCATCTGGTAGGATGCCTCCTGGGCGCTCCCTAGGGAGGTGTTCCAGGCACGTCCAGCTGGGAGGAGGCCTCGAGGAAGACCCAGGACAAGGTGGAGAGATTATATCTCCACGCTGGCCTGGGAACGCCTCGGGATCCCCCCCAGTCAGAGCTGGCTAATGTGGCTCGGGAAAGGGAAGTTTGGGGTCCCCTGCTGGAGCTGCTGCCCCCGCGACCCGACCTCGGATAAGCGGCTGAAGATGGATGGATGGATAACTGTTTTATTACATTATTTATTTTACAGACAAACAAGGGGAAGTAGCGTTACAGCTGCTGCCAGTGCTGCTCCCGACTGCCCTTTACAAAGTGGGGAAGAAAGTGTTCCGCCCCAGCAGCCTGGAGATACGCAAGGCCTTCATGGACATCCAGCCTGTGAGTCCTTTTCAATATCTTGTTCCAAAGTATTATTTACTGTGTTGGTCAGTTTGGAAAATACAGTCTGCTGGGTCAGACGTCACCTTTTCAGCTGAAGCCCAACAGCCCCGCTGTGTTCGCGATTCTAAACAGAAAGCTGCTTAACCAGAATGTAAACAACCTAATGCCGCTGCAGCGACTGGAACAGCATCTAACCATAGCAGCTGCTCTCCTCAGTACAGAATCAGGTAACGCGTAGCGTGCTCTGCTACATCGTGTGCTTTAAAAGGCACAACGAGAGACTCACCTGGGCTTATTTGGTCACTCAGCACGGTGGTGGTTGTCTGAAGAGGTTTAATACGTTTCACAACGTCCCTTGCATCACAATGTTATCCAGTGTGTCGATGTCAGAGAGCTCAGCTTGTTGAGGAAATAACAAAATCTAAGTTCAAACATAAAAATATGAATTTATTAAACTATTTGTCAGCCTGAATGAAATAAGGCTCACATTGTAATCTGGGAAAACTGGTCTTTTAAGTAAGTATTGAAACATGAAGATTTATAACCTATTTGAATCTTGTGTTGTTTTTTTTAGATTGGAACGAACATGGTGGATTACCTGACAAGATCCACAACGGAGTACCCGTATGTCCTTATGCTGGGGGAGGATCATCAGTGTTCGCAAGCATTTGTTGTCCTAAATGGTACAGCCTTGGAGCAGCCCTCTCTTTTAGGTGCGGTTGATGTCTGCTTCAAGGCATTTTTTGTTTTGATGTTAGCTACCCAAAAGCATGTGCACAGGTTTGGGAGTTTATTCAGACAGTTATCTTTGGCATCCCAGGCAATGAATCAAATGCAGTAAAATTATTGAGAGCCCAATTTGCTGTTATGTAATGATCATTTTGCTAACTGACCTAAAAATGTTTAAGATTTTAAAGTGTGTTTAGTGGTTCCAGTTGTTGTGATGTGTACATATATGTACAAAAAGAAAAGTAAACTTGCTTAAATGTGTAATGTATGTTTTACTGGTGATTATAGCAGTTAGTATTATATCTGTTTTGTATTAAAAAAGAAAAAGAAAGTTTAATAAGAAATGTATTTTTTAATTTTTACTTGTAATTATAGCAGATCTGAAAAAAGGACAAAAAAAGTTTAAAAAGGAATGTATTTGTTAACTTGACATTTTGCCTTTTGCGAAGAATAATAAATGAATGGCTGGGACATTTCGCACTTGTATGATTGTTTCTTCACTACATAATTTATTATTGATAAATTTCTTGATGCAGAAGTAAACCAAAATAAAATATGTAATTTTAAACCATGGTGATACGGATAACCCAGAATTTGGGTTGTATTTTTTCAACCCAGTTTTGGGTAGAGTCAACCCAATTTTTGGGTAGAAAGCATAACCCAACATGCTGGGTCAAACCAATAAACCAACCTGGCTGGGTTATAACAACCCAGCGCTGGGTCGGTCCATATTTTACCCAGCGCTGGGTTACAAAAATAACCCAAAATGGGTTATTTTTAACCCAGCAGTTTTAAGAGTGTATCTACGTGATGCGTCTGGGTTTTCCCTAACGCACTCGGTACTGAGTGTTCTAGAGGCCAGGCGCGACGCTGCTGGCTCGGGGCACTTTACGCACACATAAGCTCCCTGTAAGGAGCCGGTAAGGCTCCTATTGCCACGGGCTGTTGGGGCTCTACTGGCCTTATTTAGCGTCCAGTTGGACTGTCACAATGCGTAACAGCCGTCCTTACTGTTCCCTCAACATAAGCCCGCAGTGTGCGCCTGTGTGTGCCTTTACTCTGGGCTCTCTCGCGCCACGATTTTCCACACACACATATTGACGTGGTGTGTGTGTGTGTGTGGTTTCACTCTCACGCCTGCTCTGCTCGCTTTTGGGACTGGTTACAATGCGTAACTTTCGTTCCAATTCCCTCACAGCAGCAGGTGTAAGGAATGTGAGTGATGTGTTCAGCCATCCTGTTATCTGATGTAATGCGGATGGTTACCTCTATGTTGTACTTGCCAATGGCGTAATGCCTTAGACGCTGCCTTCCATTCGGGAGGTCCCTGGTTCGAGACCAGGCGGCAACAATGACCAATATTTTTGGTCCCTTGTCGTGCATTGTGTGATTAAGGTGCGGTACGCTGGTGTGTTAATGTTATCACCGCTGGTGGTCCAGTGGGCATTGACTACATCTGGCTTCGCCCTTATCCCAATAGCGATAGCTCTTAGAGGGCTAAGCCTATATCGAATAGAACGTTGGTTACGTATTGTAACCCCAGATTCTATGAGTATAGGCGTAGCCCTCTAGCTGCGGGCCCGACTGGTCCCACCAGCGTCGGCTGAAGAAAAAAAAGCTGACCTTTTGGGAGCAGATCTCTGGTCTCGCAAGTATTATATACCCAAGCTGCGGACCTGAGAGAGGCCCGTGCACGGCAATAAGGGCCGAAAAGAAATCTTCAGGACTGCGCATGCTCGCGGGGATGAACCCAATAGCGATAGCTCTTAGAGGGCTACGCCTATACTCATAGAATCTGGGGTTACAATACGTAACCAACGTTAGTTAATATATGATGAGAGGCTAAGTAACATTTGCACGGAAAATATGTTTCCGCCCGGTTTCGAACCGGGACCTTTCGCGGTGAGGCTTAACGTGATAACCACTACACTACGGAAACTGACGTGTAAAGCTGCAGAGAAGAACGCCTTACATCCTGTACCGACGGCAGGTTCACTGACCAGCTGTGAGAGTTGAAGGATGAAAATGTGGATCATCGACAGATATATTAAAAACATAAAGCGCATATTACACATTATAATTATTATAATCACAATTACAGCACTTAATTACAGCACAGTTGTTTAGTATTACCCAGTTCATCCGGGGCAGAATTTAGATTTTGTTTGGGGATATATTTAAACATATTTGCGCTGTGTAATAGTGCAAAGCACTCTGTCACTGACTCTGGTCAAATAAATCTCCCCGGAAAGGAATCAACCCCTGATCTGAAAACAGAAATAACAGAAGTGTTGCTGTATTTTCACTTCTATTCATTTTTATTTAACCTTTATTTAACTAGGAAGTCACATTGAGGTTAAAACCTCTTTTACAAGTGAGACATCCAACCTCAGCACATTATATACAGGAGAAGTGAATCAAGATCAGCAGCGAGTCTCTGACAGTTTGTTTTCTTAGAACAATGAGAAAAACAACGCTTTGACTTAGAGACTGAAATATTAATATTAACGGAGCAAATGCTGCAATTTATTTTGAAATCCCGTGCAGCGTGCACCGGAAGTCTTGTGGTTAATACAGGAAATTGACGTGAACCCTTTTCTGATTGGGTGATCACCGCACGCTCACTCTGGCCAATCAGGGAGCAGCTCGCTACAAATAAAAACGCTGGTTTGTCGGCGTACCGGACAGGAAGTTCTCGCTACCGAAAAAAACGACAACACGGAAAATGTCTGGAAGAGGAAAACCGGAGGCAAAGCTAGAGCCAAGGCCAAGACCCGCTCCTCGCCGGGCTCCAGTTCCCCGTCGGTCGTGTTCACAGGCTGCTGCGCAAAGGCAACTACGCTGAGCTGGCCGGTGCCGGAGCCCCCGCCTACCTGGCGGCGGTGCTGGAGTACCTGACCGCTGAGATCCTGGAGTTGGCCGGAAACGCCGCCAGCGACAACAAGAAGACCAGGATCATCCCCGGCACCTGCAGCTGGCCAGTCCGCAACGACGAGGAGCTCAACAAGCTGCTGGGCGGAGTCACCATCGCTCAGGGCGGCGTGCTGCCCAACATCCAGGCGGTCCTGCTGCCCAAGAAGACCGAGAAGCCCGCCAAGAACACCCGGAACCAGAACCACAACGGCTCTTTTAAGAGCCACACACCTCAAACTAAAGACACTTCCTGCTTTAGATTTCAGGATGATTAAACAGTTTCTCCATCAAATCCAATACTAAGTCAATCTGTTACCGAATTTATTTTAAATAAAATGCTCCTTTTTCACATGAAATTCCAAACGATGCATTAACGACATGAAGTTCCTGGAAAAACACATTTTCCTTCCGGCACACTTCCTGCTGAAAATCACATTTGAAAGAAGCAGAAAGTCACAACAAGTCAGAACTTGCTGTAAAAAAGACGGAGGCCACAGATCTGGGTTTCAAACTGAAGACAGAAGCTCTGAGCGTTAAGAGGAAGGCGATGTGGATCGATGCTGATTTTGTGACCAGTGTCGCTCACTTACATAAGCTGCATCTTCAGAACAGAACCTGTTGTATTTTTTAGATTATTGTGCTCATTTTTGTATTATTGTTGATTCTGTACAAAATTGTTATTTGATTGCATTATTGTTAAATATCCCTGTTTGAATAATTTAATAAAGTATATTTAAAAAGCAGAAAGCCATGAAACTACATTTTATTTCCAGGTGTAGATGTTAAACTTTGTTAGAAAAGGCTGCGTTAATAAACAAAGTGCACAATGGTGTAAAAATGTTAAGCAGAAAGTAAAGCTATGGTGAGATGAAGCTTCCCGTCTTTGTGACCCAGAGACAAAGGTGGTTATGAGGGTTATATGGTGACTTTAGATAAGAGACATTTTATTCTAAAACCAAAACCATTTTCTTCTTTTTCATCACAATTTAGTTTTTTGATCAAAGCAATTCTGACTTAAGTTGATAAACTTTAATTTAAAATAAACTGTAGATAAAATCGCCCTGCGATGGACTGGCGACCTGTCCAGGGTGTACCCCGCCTTTCGCCCTATGCCAGCTGGGATAGGCTCCAGCCCCCCGCGACCCTGCAAGCAGGATAAGCGGATGACGATGGATGGATGGATGTAGATAAAATCTAATTATGTTCAATTTAAAGTCCACAAAATGTTGAGGGTCCTTTGCTTTTTGCTGCTCCTTTCGAATCGCGAGCCAAACGGTCACGTGCTGCCTACGTCACCAACCCCAACCATCAGTACGGAACAAAACAGGAGGACCTGCAGTCAGATCAGGATTTAAAGAGCTTTGACATCTGCAGCAGAACAGCAGCCCGCCTGCATCCTGCTGCTCGTGTGTTTCTTTGTCTACGCTGAAGTGAACGTGTTGATATTTATTATGTCTCGTGAGCATCGCAGATTCCTCACGTGTTCTCAGACCTGACTGTGAGCAGGAAGCAGCTCCTGAGTATAAAGTGAGGTGGCTCTTAAAAGAGCCGTTGTGGTGTAAAGAGGTCTGGGGTCAGTCTAAGCCCTCTCTCCGCGGATGCGGCGGGCCAGCTGAATGTCTTTGGGCATGATGGTGACCCTCTTGGCGTGGATGGCGCACAGGTTGGTGTCCTCGAAGAGGCCGACCAGGTAAGCCTCGCTGGCCTCCTGCAGAGCCATGACGGCGGAGCTCTGGAAGCGCAGGTCGGTCTTGAAGTCCTGAGCGATCTCCCGGACCAGGCGCTGGAAGGGCAGCTTGCGGATGAGCAGCTCGGTGGACTTCTGGTAGCGGGCGATCTCCGAGAGCCACGGTCCCGGCCTGTAACGGTGGGGCTTCTTGACTCCGCCGGTGGCCGGGCTCTTCGGGCGGCCTTGGTGGCCAGCTGCTTCGGGAGCTTTTCCTCCGGTGGATTTACGGGCGGTCTGCTTGGTTCTGGCCATTTTGCTTCTCTAACTTATCTGTGTTCACAGGGGAAGAAGAATCCTCAGGGGCCGCGAGCAGCGGCTTCCTGCTTTCTCACAGTGCAGACGCTTTTGCTGCTTGCTCCTGCCTCTCCTTGCATTCTTTTGCTTTATTTTCGCTAAAGTCTCTT
>JALXJV020000021.1:2521766-2553499 GCA_024633595.2 Lepomis macrochirus
AACAAAAGATTAAACCACCAGCACCTCGAAGTTTCTAATTCGCAAAAAAGACAAAATGAAAATATAAAATCTTGCTAAAATGTATGACTCATAAGCTGAGCTATATGTAGGCTAATAAGTTAGCTTAAGTCAAGCTAAGGCAATGTTCATGGTTGGCCCTTTATACACAGTCTATGGGTCATACAGGCTAATGTTACTGTAGCCCACTTACTGGAGACACAACATGTGAATACAGTAAGAATTTGTGTCTAATAAGATAATAACCCTGCCCAGGGGCACATTTAATAATAACGTTAACAAATTAAAATGTGTTAATTTGCACACATTTGACAAGTCACTGCAGGTGAATGGGATAAAGAAAATAACTAAAGCAGATCAGCACAGAGCTTCCCCAGTTAATGACTTACATCAGGAGTCTTTTCCCTGAAATGTTATGTTTAAAGATACATTTAGATTGTTTTAGTTCATTTAGAAGAAATCTACAGGTGCTGAACTGACAAAGGGTAGAAGGCTTAAAACAAACTCCATCTAAATGTGTATTTTGAAAGTTTCTTCCCATGAGAGTAAAAGAGGAAATAGCAGCAAAATAGACCCAAATCTGAAAATTGACAACTCTACATGAAAAAGTGTCCTGTCTTCACCAGTAACTTTATAATTATGATCGTTTAGGCTCCTCATCTAACAACTATGCATTCTGTTAGTTTGTTGTATGCTGATAGCTCTTTACATGATACAGACAGCCCTCCCTCAAATGTGAAACCAAGTCCTGACAAAACTTAGTGTTATGTAATCCAATAAGACCAAACGAATTAAAAGGATTTATTGCCTTGTGTATGATAAACATATTATTAGTGAAACTGTGTCCCTCTCCTTGGTGCAGTCATTTATTCTAAATATATACTAGTAGCATGGAAACCATTCACATTGTGAAATAGTTTACTTTGCTGTTGCTGCTCTTGTGACAAACCATAGTGAATACTAAAGAAACCATGGTCTCTCTGTGAACTGATTAAACAATTGCATGAGTGAATGGGAATTAAAATAAATTGGTAAGGAGTCAGAGTTGTGTTAATTTATTTGACGTTTTGTCAAAAAAAAAAAAAAAGTATAATTATTATAAATAATAATAATGAGAAGTTCCATTTTTTTTCATTTGAGCCCCTCCCAACAAAATGTCTGTGCACGTGCTCAGAAATGTGTCATTTGTATATTAAAATCACAAAACAAATCGAGCTGGGGGCTCGACACTGTCACCGTTTTTACTCTGATGAGTTTGCAGGTCTGAGTGTAAAACACTGCAAATATTTGCCTCTCACTCAAGTTGCTTCTTTAGTTCTAACTGACTGGCACAAAGTCCGAGGTATTTAACCCGTTAGGTCCTTATCAAGGAAATGGATATGACTTGGTTAGTTGTGCTCCTGGCTGTTGACAGTTATTATGGTCGTTAGAGCCTCCTCCCACACAGTCACGCCTCTTTTTGCTATGATATATAAATCACACACTTTTACAGGTTAGACATTTCAACTGTGTAAATTGCCAGTGTGAGAATGAAGATTGTGGCTGTGATTTCCGTGCTGTTGCTGCTGGTCTGCAAGACTAAGGCAGGAAATGAACTTTCTGAACAGCCTTGTCTGCAAGACATACACGCTGCTCTTAGAGAGTTGACCGGCTCGTTGGCGAAGCAGACGGTGGAAATAGGATTCTTGAAAAAAGAAAATGAAGGTACAGTATTATGTCAGGATATGAGCAGTTCATCCTTTGGATATGGCATCTATGCAGATTAATCTCTAATGACTGTAATTGAATAATGAGTAACACCATTTGGATCCATTCTCTAAGAACCACTGTTGTTTTAAAAGGGTAACAATGGCGTGTCATAGAAGTTCATACATATCCAAAAGGATAAAAATGAAACTAAGTATTTTCTTCCACAGATATATTGGAACAATTTTCAAAGAAATTAGTGATGCAGTGAAGTCAGACTCACAGTTATTTATCCTATTTGTCAGCACAAGCAGCAAAGCTTGAAGAACTGGAGAAGCAGAAAACTGAGACTGACAAGCTGAAGCAACAGCTGCAAGGTATTGTATGGAAATCCTCATGGATCTGATCAATTCTGTAGAAAATGTAAAAAGAATATATTTTATGACACCTGTTAAATTGTGAGGCATAAAGTAAGCATGTGCTCTGGAGAAATGTAGGTACCAAGTAAAGTTTTTTCTAGTGTGCAGGATTTGAGATGTTGATGTTTTCATGCCCACTCCCATAGACAGCCATTTAAGACAATAGTCATAATAATGTTTGGTATTTAAACATTGTGCAATATATCACCACATTTTAATACATGCAACAATCTGCTAATTATGCTAACATAAGAACTGGAATCATGTTTTTGACTGTTAGATTAGAGAAAGTGTGGTTCTTAACTAAAGATAATCATTTTTGCTTTCTCAGTAAAACTGCTAAACAGTGTTACTATGTGATATAACGAAACAAGTAGCTTGCAATTCCAAAAATAAAAATGTTTGCAACCACTGCAGTTTTTGGCTTCTGTAACATTTAATGCTTTTAAGCGTCAACCTTTCTTTTATATGTATTAATAAAAAAATCTACTGAAAGTGGTGAATAGTAGAAAAATACAAAGGATAATGGTCACATGGGTGTGTCCACAGACAGTTTAATATATGTACATTTCTCTCTCTCAGTCAAGCAGGTGGCTTTCTCAGCCTCTCTGTTGGAAAGCGGCAGCGCCACTGTCGGACCCTTCTCTGGATTCACTACCATGATCTTTAAAAATGTCGTCACAAACATTGGGAATGCCTACAACCCAAACACAGGTACCTGAACTCTGAAGTCTTAATAACAAATGTCACTTTATATTGTCAGTTTGATTGACAGTTGATTTTCCATTTAAAATAACAAATAAAATGTCCAACAGGTATGTTCACCCCACCAGTGAAAGGAGCCTACCACTTCCAGTTTTACATAGGAGGTGCATTTACAGGTGCCCAAGGTACAGCTGCTGTGTTGGTCAAGAACTCACAGCACACTTTTGCCACGTACGAGCATCAGCCATCTGGTTTTGGAACTGCTGCTAATGGCATCACACTGCTTCTAGACGTCGGAGATGTTGTGTTTATGCGACTGTGGTCTAATTCTGTCGTGTTTGACAATGAAAATCGCCATACCACCTTCAGTGGTCACCTGCTTTTCCCTATGTGAGATGAAAACAGGTCTTCTTTCTCTTAACCTCTTTGCAGGTTTTCTTAAAATGAATACATCTGAATCACCGTAGCAATGTATAGTCAACTTGTAATTTTCCTTTAAATAAAAGCTAGATGAGCTGTGCAACAACATTTACATAAAATGTTGAGATATTTTCCATCTGTATCTGAGGCCGGATCTGCTCACATAATGACCAATATTAACCTTCTTATTTCTTCAACTTCAAAGTGATTAATGTTTCTGATTCTCTTGTGATTTGAATTAAACAATAAGCATAGCATCAATACTATCTGTGGACATTTCTTTATTCTTTTTGTTCCATCTTTAAATATTAACATATGGAAACCAGAAAATCCTAAAAAAAGTTTGGTCGGTTTCACCTTGAGCTGCTAATGTTACCATCAAAGCAGTGATGGTGATTCAAGGTTCGATGTGACCTTTTTTATCCCAGAGGGGGAAAATTTGGTTCTATAATTATCATTATTCATTTTCAGTCTGTAGCACTACATCCTTTACTGTCTTTCTGTGTGGATATTGTTTTGCTGCCCCCCCAAATGGACGAGGCAGATGGCTGCCCATCCTGAGTCCTGGTTCTGCCCGTGGTTTAAAACATAGGAAGGAAGTTTTGCCTGGCTTCTTTCTCGAAGTGCTTGCTCTGTAAATAATAACACAAAGAGTACGGTGTAGACCTGCTCTATGTCAAAAACACAATGAAATAACTGTAAAACTGAATTTAATTGAATTGTGAGCAGGCAGCTGCTGTGGGAGTCTAAACTACCACAACGAGGAATGTACTGGGACTGAAATTGAGCCCGGACTTTGAGACAGAGGCCTTTATGAGAGTGCACTGTGTACAGAGAGTTTTGGCAGTTACTGTTTCTGTTGTAAACAGTGAATGAGATGTGTATTCTAACGCAGGAAAACACCTGAACTAACCCGTCAGCTAGCCAGAACATCCCACATACGTACTGTCAGACCTGCACATTTCAGACCTGTAATCTCGTGAGACTTGGTACAATTCAAACATGGCAGCGCACAGCTAAACAAACATTTCATTAAACAAATAATCCGCCAATTTTAAGCCAACTAACAAATAATAGCAGTCAAATTGCACTGGAGGACCTCAAGGACGAAGTGTTTGGAGGACCTTGAAGTTTACATCGACCAGTGTTTTCATCGACTGGTCATGGGAAATCCAAAAGAAACCGCGACTGAAGACTCACCTGGAGCATCACCTGGAGCAGTCTCCTCACAAGGTGCAGATTTCACAGAGATCCTGGACTCAATAGACAAGAAAACGAAAACAAGGTCCTCAAAGGTTGGGTTAAATCCCTCACGGAGGGAAATACTGCGCCTCTGCGGAAAATAAAAACATTAGAGAAGCGATCATCAATCTCCAGGCTCGTAGTGTGCGGGATAATCTGGTGATTTCGGGTAGGCCTATCCCGGTGTTGTAGCCCTACTGGTTTTCAAACTGACTGGTTGCCATACGCGTGCGCGTGTTGTGCGCAGCAGCTGCGGACTGACTCCATCTACAGATTCGTCACACATTCACAAACATATTCCTGGCGAGTAAATCGTTAACTCCATGCCTTAGGCCTGCTGTGTTTTGGGCAGATTATTTACTGTAATAGGCGCTAAAAACGCCGAATGTTGAATAATAAACTAACTACACCCCGGTAATTATTTGCACTTCTACTCTTCCTGTGGCTCCGTGTTGACAGTAAATTCATGTTTTCACAGTATTGTCGGAGTGAGATTGTTACTGTTTAGAAGTATTCCCGTATGATAGTGTGTGGGGCTGTCGCAGTGGTCAATATTGCCGAAGCCCGAGAAAAACACCTTGATTGGGGTGTTTTAAGATCGCTCAAGGTAACCAGTTGTTTTAAATCAGCCCAAACAAAGTGTTACCCGCGATGTTGACGTGCTTAAAGAATACGTGGACTGGAAGATAAGCATCTCTGATTGCTGGGATAGCTCGCGAGGTAACGTGGAGCCCTATTGTGTAGATGTTACCTTTTGTTCAGGTGAGTTCAAATCCAGGTTGACGCGATTTTGTAAAAGTTTATTTTCTTTCATTTCTTTTCCGTGAAGTGGCTGTAATGTAGAGCTCACTTATACAATCCTGATCTCCACAGTAGCTTAAAGATGCGACTTGAAACTCGCCAGGAATATGTTTGTGAATGTGTGACTGAATCTGTGGACGGAGTCAGTCCGCGAGCTGCTGCGCGACAACACGCCGCACGCCGTATGGCAACCAGTCAGTTTGAAAACCAGTAGGGCTACAACACCGGCGCAGGCGGATGAAGCCCCAGAGGAGACCGTTAAAAGCTTCATCCAAAATCAACTGAAGCTCCCGGCCGAGACCGTGAAGAACATCAGCTTCCACCGGGTGCACCGCCTGGGAGGACTCGCTGTCCTCCCAGGAGAACCAGAGGTCCAGGTCCATTGTTGCAAAATTTGAACACTTCAAGCAGAAGAAACTGGTTAAAGGCCGCAGCAGGGAGCTGAGAGGAACCAACTTCAGTTAATGACCAGTTTCCCCTGGAAATCCTGGACCGACGGCAAGTCTTGTTCCCGATAAGAAAGAAGCTTCTTGGAGATGGATCATGGGCTGTCATCGCGGTGGATAAACTTTACGTTGATGGCCAGCTGTACCGCTGATCGGAGACACCGCTCCTTGGCTCTACTAAGAACCAAATCCAGCAACAGGTGAACTGTATCACTGTGCGATCATTTTACCCCCTGCAGTCATTTAGGCTACTCCGTGTCATAGGCTATGGCAGGTTAATAGTTACAAAATACAGTGCACCTCTCATTATCTGACTAGACTGTCCGATAATGTTTTGTGTATTTTCCTCGGTTTTGTTTCAATGTTTCTTCCATTTGTTACTGTTGCTCTTCCTCACATACAAGGAGGCGCATACAACATGAACACATACACATACAGGTATACAACACACACCACTCACAATGATCTAACGCTACACATTGTTGAATGATGATCACACTTAAGCTCACCTCTTGGAATGTACGCGGAGTTGGTTCAAGGAAAAAGAGATTAAAATTTTTAACCATTTAGATAATCTGCAAGCAGACATTGTCCTACTACAGGAGTTTAAAAAACAGCTTAAAAACAGGCTAATGCTGATCAAATCTTACTGTAAATGTACAGAAATTGTTTCCAGTGGAATGTGTCGCTTTAAAAATACAGTTTGTATGTGAAATTACAGTAATTTAATGCAGTAGGTGTAACAGTTAGAAATAATCTCTTCGATACGCTTGTGTTACAGAGTTAGAAATAATCTCTTGTGAATTTCTACAAAATTGATATGCTTGTGTTACATTATGTAGTTTTGGAGCAACCTGGTGGGTTAATAGCACAACTGCATACACAGGATTCTTTCTCACGTATCGCATGCGTGCCTCAAGCAAAGGAAACACTTCCAAGCTAGAGGTGGGTGCACGTGAGCAATGTTGTGATCAATATTTCCATGTTTAATGTTTTAAAATTGGTTTCATGACTATCAGTAACTGTATCTGTATTTTGACTGTAAGCACTACTACCATGTAATATAAAAGTAACTGACACGTATATGCAGAAATAGTAACTTTATTCATAAGTAGCACTTTTGGTGGGAGGTTAACATTAGCAGGCGAGCCAGTAGGTAGTTATTTTGGATAATAATTGTTCTGTTCCTTTTCATACAGATCTGATGTTTGCAGTTGCATAACACACAGTTACATTTTATACCAGGTAGGCTTTGTTAAATGTAGGATTCACATATTGTCATTGTATGAAAGTCTTGCAATTCCAACATTAGGATTTATTGTGGTTTATGTGAAATAAAAACTTTTGCTGGCTTCAGTGAGCTAATGGTGTTTCACATTTTATTTATGACCCATTGTGGAATTCTAGAAGTACGTGGTCAAGTGTAGAAGCAGGAAGTGTTATTTTTCTCCTTTCTAAAGATGTCGATGCGAGGTTTTGTACTAAGACAATAACATGTGAAGTTACCATCAGAGTCCAGTTTTCTTGGGATTTTTTCTGATTAGGTATCAGCAGAAACATTTTTCTTTAATCAAGGAGCAGCAAAAACAGTCCATGTTCAGTAGCAGGTTTCCCGGTTACAGTGAGGTGAAGTGGTCGAGCACAAAGTGTACTGGGTGCGTTCCTGTGAAAACTGTCGCGGTCGTGCTCGCCTCACGCACACGCCCGCCTGCTGCCGAAGTTGAATTGTCTTGAACTTTTTGTACGCAACGGGCAGCAAAAATCATTTAAAGAGAGACTGATCCTCGCTGTTTGGGAGTTTCCAAACAGTAACAGTAACATATAACCAGTAACATATTACTGCAAAACTACACTATTTTAGTGTAGAATTACAGTATGGTGATGCATACTAATCACAGTAATAACTTGTAGTTTACAGGTACAGTAAATTACTGGCTCATACTTGCAGTAAATTCACAGTACTGCACAGTGATTACTTTACATTAATACAAATGAATACCACAGTAATGTATTGTAATTCTATCATAACCAGGCACAACTGTAAAATCACAATGTGATATTTAATCTAATCACAGTAATTACTTGTAGTTTACCATTTTTCCAGCATTTACTACAACTCAGTAGGCAGTAAATTTCTATAAATTTCCAGTATGCTCATGTAACCCTCTGCGTCTGTCTGTGGATCGAGTGGGTCCCTTTGGTGTCTTTGGTGCAGAAGGATGGCACTGCCACACAGGACTTGCTCTCACTCTGGTTCTTCTTTTATTCTGTAGTAATTGCATGTTACTTCAACCATCAGATTTCTAGCTTGGAAGTGTTTCCTTTTTCCACAAAAGACTAATATAAAATACATTTTCACACTGCAACAGTATTATAGTCTATTTCTGTCCATACTTGTGTAAACCAAACACAGCATCATATAGTGGTAATATTATGTCTGATTTCTGAAGAGCATCTAAACAATGAGAGCAATTTTATTCTATACCCACAATAAAAATCCTCAAACATTCTAAATAAACATTTTCTCCATAGACATTTAATAGAACATCTCATATTTTATACAGTAACTTGTTTTAACAAGCTGGATAAAAGCTTGTTATCGTTGCCCAGCACAAAAAAATACACAAGTTTATTGTATTACATGTTGAGTCTGCTGTAAAAGACTTTTGTATTTTTATTTTGATACACATAAAATTAGGGTATTTGGTGTCTTTTAAAAAAAATCCATTTTGTTGTATCTTAGCCCATCCCTGAGCATCGTCATTGTTAGCGTGCTTCTGTGGGAGTCTACAACAACCACTCATCTGTCTCTGCCAATATATCAGTAATGCTGTCACTCTCCTCTAACAGCATGAAATGCTAAGGCATCTTAAACACTTCCAGCTGTCCCTATTTTATAGAGACAAATGTACCTTCAATTAGTACTACATAATTTAAGTCTTTTTGATATTGTAGTGTTATATTAGAGCCTCAGTAGCCAATTTGAACAAATGACAATATCATTAGGCTATAATAGTACATTTGGGATAATATCATAATTTGAATTGCAGTCCAACAGGTTAATCTCAACACAATGATCGAGTGTAATTTATATAAATATGCAGTCTATTAGTGAAGAAATTAATAAAAGCAGAATAATTGCACATGAATCCTACAAGAGGTCTGTACCTCTGGTAAATTACTCGCCCTGCTCCAAATGTCTAGAGAAGAAAGTGTACAGCTGGGAGGAGGCCTCAGGGAAGACTTAGACTAGGTGGAGCGATGTCACACTGGCCTCGGAACCCCACAGGATCCCCGAGTCAGAGCTTTTTAATGTGGCTCGAGAAAAGGAGGTTTGGGTTCCCCTACTGAAGCTGCTGCCCCCGCTACCTGACCCCTGATGAGCGGTTAAAGATGGATGGATGGAGTCTTACTTGCAGTCAGTAAACGCCTGGTACGAAAGCATGAACAATGCCTTTTTAATTCAATTCAATTCAATTTTATTTACATAGGGCCAAATCACAACAACAGTAATCTCACAGCTTCTCATAAAGAGCAGGTCTAACAACAGTGATGGTAAATGATGCTAAAGCTTAAAGCTAGCCATCTTTCTGAAAAATGCAAACAGCACGTAAGATAGTGGGAGTCATCTGGACAATAATATGAACATCTAGGATTCATTGCTTCTCTTTATGGAGGGCACCTGAATATTTTATCTTTGTGTAGTTGATTTGGAAACAAATTGAAGTTGAACTAGAAAAAAAAATAGATAAGTTAAACATAAAAAAAGAATTGTCACCTTTGGCACTTGATTACGGAAAGATCAGGGACATGCACTGCAGAGTGGTGCTCAGCTCACAATCAGTCTTTTGTTCTTTGCTAAAGAAGAACAGTATTTGTATGATCAACAATATAATGCACTTTTATGAAAGGAGAATTCCCCCACACTTTATATGAAGATGTGCTTAGAAACTTGTATTCAGCATTAGTTAGAGAGCTGTTACCTTCATCAGATGTATGATGTACCGAAGGAATTTCATTTAAACATAGTTTTTACTTCAGATTCTCTGCTACAAGTCTAAAGCAATGAACTTCAGTGTTGACATATTTCTAATTTGTCCAGCAGATGGCAGCAGAAGGCTCAGTAAATTTCCTTGGAGTAAGCTGATTATGTTCCTGCTCTCTTTCTGGCAGGATAGAATATAACAGTGATGGTAAAAATGACTTTAGCAGTGCCATGTTTAGAAATGGAACTGTTGCCTGTTGGTAACTTTAGGTGATATAGGTGGAAGGTTCATTTATTCATCTCTGTGTAGTATTTTTTCTATTCTTTCTGTAGGTCTGTGAATGCTTCTCCTTCTCAAAGCACCTTGTCAGTGTCACCTTGCTGCATGAGGACACATCAGCACATCCTGAAGATGCACTGAGCAACACCTTGAAGGCCAACCCAACGTTCAACGGAAGTGTGGAAGATATTTTAGTCAGCATTTTGCCATGAACTTTGAATATTTCATATGCTCAATAACTACTTAATACTGGGGTTCATTGGTCAAGTGCACTGAACTTTTAGTGTGCAGTCTTCTTGCTCAGCCTTGTTGGTGTCAGGCTGTGGTGGTGGGGACATAAAGTCTCAGACTGGGGGGGGTGTGATAATACAATTGTGCCGCAAGACTTGAAAATGGTCAAAAACAAGGTGAGAAAATTTTTAACACTATTTTGAAGAAATATGAAATGCTGAAATCTATGAGTGGTAGACTGGGGGTACTCCACAAGAAGACACTGAGCATTAAACACTTAATTTCCTGCATTCTGGAGACATTTTGTGCTCCAATTTATGGTGGAACTGTTGTTTTTTATATAAAAAGAAAGTCAGCTGGCAGGTAATTCATGCATGTTTTCTTATTGTGCAAATAAACCTTTCTCAAAGCATTTACGTTTGTTCGTTAAAATGACTTGGTGCAAGCAATTTTCAGAACATTTTTAACAAAGGCTTTCAAAAATGGGATGGGGACAAAATCAGCCATTTCAACATGAGGTGGGGACATGTCCCCAGTGTGTCTGCTGGCTGAGATTGTATGGGAAGAACGGAACCAGTGCCCGGAGGGATGCAGGGATGGGGAGAGGGTCAAGGGATGAGGGTGGGGTCGAGGTGTGATGGATGAAGGGTTGAGGGAAGACAGGATGAAGGGGAGGAGTCGGAGCCATGCCGATGGATGCGTGCAGGAACCGGTGGAGTCGAGACTGTAAGTGGGGAAACCGTCTCTTAATTGGCAGACGTGCAGAAACCCCAAAAGAACTTCAGATGGAAAGGTGTGCGTGAGCGCTTCTGATATTGTTTAGGTCGCTGAAAATGTAAGTGAGCTATGCTGGTGAGGACCATAGGCCAAGGATTTGATAATGTCGCATGCCTGCCTAGAGGCGGTGGAGGCGGTTCCGATGCCCAGGGTAACGTTTGGGGGATATGCCGGATTGGGTTAAAATTTGGCAGAGGTGTTGGTGAACCAGAAGTGTGTGGCTACTTTCCCTGGCTCTGTGACGAACAGAGGATCTTGCTGGGGAAGCGTGCTGGCTATTCTCGAGTCCACATAGAGACATATTGGTACATACGGACTGAGGTAAGAATTGAGTCGGAAGAGGTAGATGGGTTGCGGTAGACCGGATTGGTTGGTTTAGCTGTGTTTGAGGTGATAATTAAGTGTGTCACCGGATTGTATGGAAATGTCGGTCACAGTGGCTTGAAGACTCAGATGGCAGTGGAGGTTGGAGGCGGTGAACTCTGAGTGGTGCAAGAAGCCTTTATTTATTAATAATTCCCTCAACCCTTCATCCATCACACCTCGACCCCTAGCCCTCATCGGGTTTGAGATCAGAATCGGGTTTATTGCCAGGTACATTTTCACATACAAGGAATTTGTTACGGGGGCAGTTTCAAGGCATCTTACGAGACAGGAAGAGATCGCGCGAGTCGTTTGGAACAGCACTTGGTGTTCCGAGATCTGAGGGAAGCCCGACCTTGTGGGATAATCCGGGTGGTCTAGTTTAAGTGGCCTACTAGTGAGAAAAGTTGGCGTTTGGTGCAATGGTGGCCCAGAAGGAAATTGGAAATATCTAAGGAAATACGGTGGATGCCTGGAGTAACACTGAGTTGAGGGTGATACCCAAGAACTCTAGGGATGTGTTGGGGCCTTGAACATGCCGGAGACCACAGCCAAAGGTGAGCGGCTATTAAAATCAAGCATGGACTCGGCACGTGCAGACCTTTTTTTCAATATAGTTTATGGTGCAGGTACGTAAGGAGAAAGTGTGCTCTTCTCTTTCTTTCAGTGTGTTGCTTCCACGTTTGGCTACAAGCAAAACCAGGCAAAATCCTTTTGCCTGTTTTTTGATCTGGTTCAGCTTGTGGCCACCTTCATGGCCAAAATGCCTCATTGACTTCAATCAAAGCCACGTTTTTAATCTCACTGCAGCATTTCATTTTGAAGAAAAGTAGTGATATTTGGCATTTTCATTCTAGTCCACCAGATTTAACAGTTCCAATTGTAGGCTGATGAATGAAATTTTTGCCAGTCATATTTTGGAGCCGTATGACTACCAGGGCTCCTATGAGTGACTTTATATTTTTTTAATCAATATCTGACTCATCAATGTAAAATTTTAATTTGGAAACTGCAACAACTTTGAAAACTTGAACAGCAAAAGAGAACACAACGGATAATATGAAATTTGAAACTGAAATATCCAGGCTTTGAACAATAATAAGTGATGTGTGATAGTGAGAGAAACAAATGAAGAGTGTGCGTGTGTTGTGTGTGAGTTTAGTTTAGTTCAGTACATGATTTGGTGCTCTTTACAAATGCACCTGATACACTTAGTACAGGTGGTGGAAGACCTCTTTTTTAGGCCTGTGCACAACCAGCACACACCTCTCCTTCTGGTCGGTGGTTTACAAACTACCTCAAACAAACACATGAAATCAGTGAGAATAGACAAAGTCTGGAATCAATTCATTTAATAATAAAAGCATCCAATCACATACCTTGTCAAGATTGTCCACGCCACCCTTGCAGCAATTGTAGTCAACCATGATTTGTGGTTTCTGCTTCCCATCCTGATGTAGAGCTGGCTCCCGGTGTTTGGTGCTCAGAAGGAGGACATTTCTTCCCCACGGCAGGATGTAGCTCACTGCTGTGGTGGAGGTTGTGAATGCAAACGGATCTGAGGAGACAGCTCTCCCCTTTGTCTGTTTTAGTTTAGGGGGGAAGCTCAGGCTTGTTTGCCCTGATGGTGATACCAGGGCCCTTTTCTTCCTCACAATCTCCTGGGCAAGTGATTAGGAAATAAGTGTGAGCCCCTTGAGCCCCTCAGTCATGTCCAGGATGACTCGCTTTCCCTGGTCCACTTCCAGAGCTCCATTAGTGGCTTTTCCAGTACATATCTGGCATATTATGTGGCAACGTCTGCTCTGACCCAGATTGTCAGCCTGTTCTTTGCTGGCTTGCTGGGAATGTCGGAAATTGCAGAAGCCTCTGAAGGGTACGAGCTGCTCATCAACTCTGATGTCAGTCCCCTGGACCGGAACAGGAGTGGAGGCTGTGTCCATCCTTCCACATATTCCAGAAAGCAGAAAGCTTGTCCTCTGTGTGGTGAGAAGGACGGGTGAGTCGGTCATCGAATCTGAGGCTTCGCTTATCTTTTGAAATAGTTTGTAGGACATAGCGCTGAAGACTAGTCTCCCACTGGTCATCGCACAGGCTGCGGGTAGATTCCCATTTGGACCGGCACATACCTGTCAGGATGTGCATCCACATCACTTCATCCTGACACTAAACGCTTTCCGTGTAAGTTTATCATTTCCTAAATCAGCTGAATCATCTCAGTGAAGGAAAGGTCAGAAGAGGATGCCACATCATGGATTCTTGATATAGCTTATGGGCCCTGACTAGACCAGACTAGAGATGCAATGATGATAGATTTTGTTGGTACAATCAGAGGAATAATCGCAGTATTATTATTATTAATATAACACTAACATTAACCTTATTTATTCTAAAGGGGAAATTGTTATTAAGGAGGGGAATAAACTGAACCGTTATCTTTATCTACTCTCATCCATACATATACGTTTTAGTGGAAATGATGATTGAGAACATCTCTCATGCAGTGTTACTAATAACTGAAATGCAGGTAATTGGAAGTCCTGGAAATGTATAAGCTCCTGATGTTATGCGAGTGTTTTACATCTGGCAACATTTTCTCAACAGACAGGAGAAGGCAACAGGATGTAACGTTAAAAGTTCAATGACTGAAGGTCTTGAAAGGACGTTCTTTCATAAAGGCCCTTTCAGAAAAGACGTGATTTGAACTGTACTGGAAGCTTACTTCAGCGCAAAAGTTCAACTACTTTGACAGGGTAGTGCATGCGAACTTGCCTAGCAATGCGGTGTGTGTTGCTCAATGCAGCAACAAACTGCCGTGGCGTAGCACAAGTCATTGAAAATAATGGGCCTCATAGTGCAGCGGTGCTGTCGTTGCGCTGGGTATGAAAGGTTGCAGCTTTGTTTACGTTGCACTGAAAGCTCGACTCTCACCGCCATGGCATCAATGTTACATTTAATTTCCTACCAACTTGGCAGGTTATTTAGCCCAGTTATTATGTATTTCCTTTACTAGGGCGTGCAAAGCAGGTTGGAGATCCCGCAGGTGCTGCATCAAATTTGGTTCATTTTTTTATTACAGGATTTATTACAGGAAGACACTCCACTAGCAATACACATAGGGCACTTAATGTAATAGACTATGCCACTATTCAAAACCTGGAAACTACAGTTGTGTCTTTGCATGCATAGAAAGCATTTGAGAGAGTAAATTGGAAATTTCTATTTACGTCTAAATGTGTCTTTTAAAATGTGGGTGACAGCATCAGCATTGAGCTTCAGATCAATGGTTTTGATCACGATAACAAACAAACTATATACAGAACAAGTTTTGCAACAATGAATACAACACATGCAGTTGCAATTATGAAGTAAAATGTAATGAACAAGAGTTTTCATGCTCAACATGACTTTCTTTTTTTAACTTTTAATTTTTTTATGAACGGTTAACCTGCTCCAAGCAGGTTATGTTCCAGAAAAGAGATTAACTCTGTGAAAACGCTGCATACTGACCAATCAGCTCTCTGGAAAATGACATCACCATCTGTAGGAAATCCCACAGACTGTTTTAGCCAATAGGCTGCTTTCTGTTTGCAGCAGCAATGTGGAGAAACTCTTGACTATGGCGATCCTACAGAGACTGATTAAAAGCCTCAGGCTAATGTTGCCTACAGGTTTTTACAGCAGGATCAGCCTACTTACTGCCTTTAAATGTCTTTAAGATTTTTTATTTGCTCCCAGTCCGTTTCACACAGCCTGACGCAGCCGTTAAATAAATGGATTTTATTTTTCTTATGTGAGGCTGAATATGATGAACAGTTTGGTATTGAAATACTGAATTTTAATATGAACGTAGGCTGTTTATTTAGGTTAGTATAGCTTTCACACAGACACACAGCCGAGCTGAAAGAATAAGGCTGATATTTTTTTCATCAACGCATTATTATAGCCTACGCCTGTTCATTTAGACATTCACACTGTCTGTGATTTTCTGTCTCCCTGCATGTGTCAGTTTCAGCCGTGCTGCTGTCGTATTTCTGTAGTGTTACAGTTTAATCCTCGATCGTATAACATGACGCTCTGCTGACAGTGGACCTGTTCATGTCTGTGATTGGCCATCTGCTGCTGACACCGCCTCTTTTATGTGAACGCGCTCGGGAAACCCTGGGTTAATTTACTGATTCGATGCCCAGCTTCGTGGTGCCGCTTATCCCGATCGGGATTGTTAGGGTTAGTGAAGCCAGATAATGAAAACATATCCTGGGTTTGTTTCAACTTGCTTCGTGGTGCAGGACCCAGGTATGTGAGTGTGTGTGTGTTTGTGTGTGTGTGAGTGAGTAAGAGGGAGAAAGAGAGAGGGGGGGGGGGGTTGTGTGTGTGTAGCTTAATTTGTAATATTATTTTAAATAATTTATTTATACCACAGCTACCTTTATTTTTTTAAATACAGCAAGAGAGTGTCAGACACTCAGTGCGTGAAGTAAAATAAAACTGGTTAGAGCAGCTGACAGTTTAAAAAAAATCTCCATGACCGGCAGAGGGAGAGAGGGCGCACAGTCAGCTACGCAATAACGATTTTTATTCAATCCGAGTACAGATATTGACTTGTATTACTCGTATAATACTCGTACTCTGCAAAAATGCAGGTCCGGGCGCTGCATTTCCGCGAGTTCCACCTTTTGGGATCCGTCAACATAGCGTTATCACTTAACATTTAAATAATCGATTTTTAGATATTTGTTCATCGATTCATAATCTCCCACGTCTGCATCGCGATGCATCAAATAATCGATTATTTCTCCCACCCCTAAAGTGTACAGTACATTGCAATAATCCAGACGAGAAGAAATAAAAGCATGAAAAAGTTTCTCTTCTTTAGAAACAATAGATCTAATCTTAGCAATGTTCCTGAGATGGAAAAAAACAGGAACGAACCACAGATTTACCATGACTGGTAAAACACATAGATTTGTCAAAAATGACACCCAAATTTTGCACAACAGTATCGTGCATTTCCAATTTTTTGCTACATTTCTTCTGGTCCAAAAGAATCACGGAGTACGACATATAATCACAAGGACAGAATCAATTTGTAAAATGTTATTTTTTGTCATAATTAATTTCGGGCAGGTGTTTTGAAACAGAACTTCCACATCCACACAGACTCACATCATCTGTCGACCATGAAGAACCCAAACATCAGTGCTTTCACTGCCAGCGTGAAACTAGCACATAAAAGCACACATACAGATAAAATTAAGCTGTAAACTGATGTACAGAGAGGAACAACTTGCATGTTTAATTATGTGTATCATATTATCTACTTTTAAAACATAAGCCTTTAAATCTGTCTCTAGACACATCCTAGGTATTGATCACTAATGCATGTTTGAAATATGATTAATTCTGTGTTGAGGTATGTTGTGAAAAGTTCAAAAAGGGTTAATGTGTGAGGATGTTTGTTTGTATTCAAGCAGTGGGAAAATTATTGCTGCCAGATTTTGGGAGTGACTGATTGCTTCTTATGCGAGAAGGCGTAGAGACAGGAGGAGGACATGTTCTGTGTATAAAAATATGTAGATTCAGATTTGATCACCACGATCCTCTATCCTTTTACCATTTCATATACACCATGCAGTGTGAAAGGTTCTGCCACTTCCTGTACTTTATCAATCAGAATTTTGACGACGTCATAATGTTGATGATGTCATAAACACCATTCTTAGGGGAAAGTGATGTCACTGCCTGCACTTCATGACACCTTCAACATTCCGAAGATCAAAGCAACGGGGTGAACACGTTCCGGAACTTCAGCTCTTTAATCTGATATCTGAATCATTTACAGCCGAGCTTCGTGTGCAGAGCCCAGAGAAACACACAGTGGTCAACACAGTTGTTAAGACTCTACGAGAGAAGAAAAATGATTCGCATCAAGAGAACAGCCAACTCTGAGGCGTTCTTGGACAGTCTGAGCATGGCGTTGGATGCAGTCAATCAAGGACAGAAAGATATTGATCTCGAGCTGCGAAGGTTTGCTAGAAAATATGAGAACAAACCACTAGCACAGCCCAATGAAAATAGCCAAATTCAAAAGGTAGTGAAAGCAAGTGAAGCTTTGGCAAAAGAACTTCAGGAGCTACACAATATGAGGCCTGATAAAGCCTCTGATGAGAACTACCATAAAATCAAAGCAGAGCTCTCAGCAGCAACACAGCAAAACGTGGCGTTGAAAAAAGAAATTCAGGTGCTCAGGAGAAGACTCCAAACTGAAAAATCTTTGGAGGAAACGTGTAATGTGATGAAGAAGGAAACGGAGGCCATAAAGCTTGAAAATTACACCATGCAACAGGAAATCCAGGAGCTCAAAGAAAAGAATAGAAAATTGAATGCTTTGGATGAAATGTATGACACAATGAGAGCAGAGAAAGAGGCAATCAGCGAGCAAAATGACGACCTGAGACATGAGATTCAGGAGATAGCCAAAGACCTGCGTAATGAAAAAGCTCTGCAAGCAATGAGTGAGCAAATGGAAGTGTCAAAAGTGACTCTCACCCAGCAGAACGCAGAACTGAAAAATCAACGGCAGAAGCTCAACAAACAATTTGAAGAGCAAAAGACTTTCGATGTCATGTGTAGGGCGAAGATGGAATACATGCGATTTATGAGCAGAGAAAACGTAGAAATCCAAAAGGACATCGAGCACCTGACCAGAAGGATTCAGAATAGCAAAGCATTGAAAGACAGATATAAAGACCTGAAATCAGAAAAAAAAGTTGTCTCTGCAAAACAAAATGAGCTTCTTAAAGACCTTGCATCGCTCCACTCAAAGCTTCGAGGTATGAAAGATTATGAAAGCAAGTGTGATCCACTGAGAGACGAGATAGGAGCCTTACAACAGCGGAACGATGAACTTCATCAAAAAATACAACAGCGCAGTGAGGAAATAAAAAATAAAACTGTCACAAAGTCAAGTTATGAGTCAATGAAAGCAGAGAAAAACGATCTGACTCACAGAAATAAAATCCTGAACAAAGAAATTCAGGAGATGGAGAAAAGGCTTGCAAGGACACAACCTCTGGTAGACAGGAATAATGTCATGAAAACTGAAAACGAAGCCCTGAGCCAACAAAACAACACATTAGAACTTCAGGTTCAAGAGCTCTGCAACAGACTGCAAAGTGAAAACATACTGGAGGTCACGTACAAATCGCTGACAATGGAAAAAGATGCCATGAGTCGAAGAAATGATGTACTTCGACGAGAGGTCCAGGAGCTCAACGAAAAGTTGAACAGCCAAACAGCTTTAGAAAGTGCATGCAATGCAATTAAGGCTGAGAAACAGGACATGGACCGAGAGCACGCAGCACTACAGCAAGAAATTCAACGCCTGAACAGCTCCTGAAGAGCTTTTTGGTATCCTGACAATGCTTTGCTGTCTTGTTTTTGCTTTCCAGGGAACAACAAGGTAACGATTTAACTCCAGCCTCACACAAAAAGGTGCTGGTTTAATTCCTGGGCCTGACTCTTTTGTGTGGAGTTGGATTTTCTCCCCACTTTGATGTGGATTTACCTCCATCATAAAGTATTTATTATGTAGATTCTGAATTGACCTAAAAAAAACAAACCACTAACTAAAAGCGGGGCAGCACGGTGGTTAGCACTGTCCCCTCAGAGCAAGAAGGTCCAGGGTTCAAAGCTTGGTCGTCCCAGGTCCAGAGTTTGAACCTTGGTCGATCAGCGTCTCTGTGTGGAGTTTGCTTGTTCTCCTCACGTGGGTTCTCTCCAGGTTCTCCATATCCCCACAAAATCCTCAATTTACCCCTAAGGACAAAAATGTCCTAATTGCTAAATTAAAATATTTAACTTTAATTACAATATAAAAATATTTTTTACAATTCATCACCCTATCAGTCTGACCGGCTGTTGGTAACATGTGGATAAATAAACATATAAATTAAATACCTTGGTCATTTCTGGTTATTTATTAATAAATAGTTAGTACTTTAAAGGTGTTCTAATTATTATGGTGCTTTCAGACCAAATGCTAAACGAAGCGTTTAGGCGGTGAGTTTACATACAAAGTCAATGCAAAGACGGCGTGGAGCCGCGATTTCCTGTCGGCGGCTGAAGTGACACGAAGGGCGGGCCGGCAATGCAACGGCTACGCGACGGCAACGCTGATGGAATTCGCGTGACGCTGAGTCGCGATAGCCTATCAGTGTTGAGATTGTCCGTACGTCACCGAGGCTTCAGAGCGTTGTGTGCAGAGGGCCGGGCAGAGCGGGGGATTGAAAATGTTTTTATTAAATTAGCGTTTTACTTTAGTTTTGGGGATTTCAACGTTGATTTATCTTGACTGGAGCTTCTCAGCAGCTTCCGTGCACATCCGGTTACAGTATTGTTGTGGCGTCGTTAGCTCTGTCGGACTACGACTTCATATTTATATAAAAAGCGGGACAAAGCTGGACATTACTTGGAGAAAGAAAGCGAGGAGGTTGAACTGCCTGGTGAGTTCAGAAAACATGTGTCTGTAACTTTATTCCAACTGTCGTTGTACTTTACTGTGACCAAGTTAGCATAGCATAGCCCTGATCGATCCGAACTCCATTCAGAAAACAAACATTTTAGAAGTTGTTGTCCTGCTGTCTTGCTGACAGACCTGACAAAGCATGAATTCAAATGTTTAACAAATCTGCATCATGTTGTGGTTATTTCGGCATCAGTTTGATCCGTTTATTACTATTTAATCCCCGCAAAATGTTTACTTTGGGTTCATACAGTTGTAGTAATGGCGAGTTGTGTTTATTCACCTCATCGCGTTAAAATCGCCTTCTCTTTGTGTGTGAACACTTGCAGCGAATGTACTCGCGCGAGGAAAGCGCTGCGAGGCGGAAAATCGCGTTTGTTCTGAAACCGGCATAAGTAAGTTCAGACCCTCTGCAGAGTAAGTTTGTGCCCTAATGCTTTGATTGTGGTAAAAAATGATTGTGTCACAGTGTGTTAGGCAGGTTTGTGGTTTTATGATAATAATCAGGAAGGAGTTTTGTCTTTTAAGGAGGATGACTCACAGAATAGCTTGCAGATAGCACAGCATAACAGGCATGCAGGTTCAGGCTCAAACAGAAACACAAAGTGTCAGGAAACAAAGGGCCAGTATATAAACAGGTGTGAAGATGAGCGGGGCAGTCAAGGAAAGGTGGGGAACAATCATTTTTTCGTCAGTCCACCAACTGATTAATTGACTAATCATTTCAACTGTACTTGTATAAACTGTTTATAACAAAACATCATATTTTATTAACTCTTTGTATGTTTTGTTTGTAAAAATCTTAATTTAAAAATTTTGAAATTTGTAAAATAACTGCAGCTGTCAGATAAATGTAGTGAAGTAAAAGAAATTCAGTTCACTTATCTCCCCATTAAACTCCACATGCAGAGAGTTGAATCACTCTGGCTGAAGGGCTCCTGAGCACCACAGAGGAAGAGTTTACTGGAAAATGCTGTGCGTGGCGTACGGCGGGGGAAAGTCAGGACAATTCCAGGGCCCCCAAAAAATAGATAAAAACATTTTTTATACATTTTTCACCCAAAACGCTGGATTCACTTTTGGTGTGAACACACCTTAAAGACAGGTGAGTCAGCAGCAGCCCAGTCTCCCCATACCTGTAGCCTCCCTGTCCCAGTGAGGAAGGTGAGCAGCATGGTGGTAATGACATTCCAGGGAGTCTGTGGGGATTTCTCTGTCTTTCTGTACCAAAAACAAAAAAGAAAACGAAATATTTCTTAATGACAGAAATTCAAACACAAATTATTTTCTCACATAATGATCATTATGACATAAATAAAAACAACCTCCTGTCTGTATGGATGCTGGACAGCAGCTTACCTCAGCCTGCATGTAAGTTACAGACAATATTTAAATAATCCAGTTTGATATCATTTGATTTTCATTTAGATTTAGTTAAATGACATCTGTACATAGGCGTCAATGTTAAGAGAATTTTATCTCTTAATTTTACAATAAAATACTGTAAAAGACGAAGAAGAAGAAGAAGGTTCACCGATACTGTTAAAGATTGCCTTAAGGAAGTTTTTTTAATAGTGGCTTTTAATCTTGCATCAAATAATGAACTGCATTCTGAATGCAGACTTGCGTGAACAAATCACCAGCAGTAAATATTGTGCTACTACTAGTATTGAACTACAAGAAGCCAGACAGTTGCAAGCCTTTAATTAGAGTTATGTAAAGCTTTTGATGGGACAGTTAGGTCCTAGAGAAGCGGTGACAACAGCTGCGCAGAGGGGGCCCAGTTTGAGTCACGGGGCCCAGAATTCCTGCCGACGCTGCTGTGAGAAAGTCATAAATCAGATTCATCCAGCAGCTAGAGAGAAAAGGGTTCACAGTATTTTCTAGTGGTGGAAGAAGATATTTTGCTTAAGTAAACATAACAACACCACACTGTGAAAACTTCCCACAAAAGTACCTAAATATAGTTAAAGCAACAACGTGAAGAATTCCCGTTTCACAATTTGTACAATTGGATGATAATTAATGATTATACCCCAGCTTCCTTCGGCCTTAAAAAGAGAAGGACCATCCGGCTTGTTATCAGCCCACACAAAAAGCCAACATCAGCGACGGTATGGAGGGATTTATGCACACGGTATGGGTAACCTGCATGTTTGTGAAGGCTCCATTGATGCTGAACAATATATACAGGTTTGGAACAACACGTAATGCCAAGTAGACGACGTCATTTTCAGGTACAGCCTTGCATATTTTAGTAAAACAGTGCCACATTTATTACAGCAGCATGGCTCCAGCAAGACGGCAAGAGTCAACTCACGGCCGTGTGCGGAGCTAGCTAGCTAGCTTAGCTAGGTGCAGCTGTAACTCAGGTTAACTGTCATTTTAACAGGCTGATAAGTTTGTCCAGAGAACAACAGTCTGAAAACTAAATGTTCTCACCAGAGAAAGTGAACAGCCGACTCCTAATAAGCTTTTTCAAAGGAAGGTACGGGCCTGATTGACAGGTCGCCATGGTAACGACTTGTCAATCATAGATAATCCCGCCCTGAAACATTCTCTGCTTTGTGGTCTATTTTAAAATAAATGGGACCATAATTTACTAAATGAACATCATGCTGTGTTGAAGAAGACTTGAAACTAGCGACTGAGACCATAAACTCATCAGGAAAGTGTTTACTGGGGTAATTATTCAGCTGAGAAGGAGAAACATTTTCCCATTATTTCTAATGGAGCCGCACTTCTTTTTGCAACCAGAAGAGTCGCCCCCTGCTGGATTTTCAACAGAATGCAGCTTTCAGGGACTTCAGCATTCGCTTCATATTTAATTGTAGACCGGAAGCTTCCTGCTTGCTTGATACCCACTGAAAATGTGAACCAGAAAATACAACAAAAAAGACCCTGAACTGTTGAGCAGCTGAAATCTTTCACCAAGCAAGAAAAGGAAAACGTCCCACTTTCAAGATTACAGTCTCCTCAGTTCATACTTACAGAGTGATGTTAGTCTGTCAGTTACAGTAGTGACCTGGTGGTGAACATAATAAATTTTAATAATAAAATGTAAGCGTCCATTAACTGAATATTAGTGTGTTTGTTTTGCATCGTCCACGGTGATGACAGACACATGCCACATATGGAGTGCAGACCTCACTGGCCACAGAGAGCCTCCAGGTCTCACACTAACATTTGAACACAATAAGAAAACAATTAAACATTAGTGCGCGTGTCAGACACATAGTGAAATTCAAAGAAAACATATAAATACAACAAAACACTTGTATTGTTGTTCCAACTAACCCAGACTCTCGTAGCCATGAACTAGCTTACCTTACAGCTAAAACATTAGCACTAAGACCTTGCATGACATGTACTGTATCTGCATAGACACGCATAACCATGGTCTACGTTTGAGGATTTTAACTATGCTGCAACAAAAATGTTTAAAAATGTTTAAAATTTTCCTTCTAAGATTGGCTGTACCTGCCACAGGGTGCTACCTGGCACATGTGGAATAAGGACTAAACTGAGCATGTGCCGAGTGAAGCAGGTGATTTGTTACTTGTTCCTGATTGGGCAAATTGGACGTGTCAAAACTGACCTGTGTTACTGACCATCGCCGGTCTCACCTACAGAATCGAAGTGGAAAACAGACAAAACGCAGCACTTTAGGAGACTGCCCCTGCTGGTGGGAATGGGTAGCACCGCCAAAAACTGCCAAACTTAACTTGAGAATTTTTTTAGGGAAACTAACATCTAAAGGGAATAATACTGAATAAATCGATATAAATGTGAACACACATTTAGTGGGTGTCACATCAGCAAAATAATTTACTATTAAGGCAAGGCAGCTTTATTTACAGAGCACATTTCAAACCCACATGTAATTCAAAATCAATTAAGATACAATAAATTTAGATCAAATTAAATAAATTACATAAAATGAAATCAGATACAGATGGAAGAGACCAGAAGCCCAGTTAGTCATCCACAATGAAACAAATGAAAATAAAAGCCCAGTACAGAAACAAATAAGTGAAGGCTCAGCATCTCGGTTTTTGGTCAACGCATTTATTAATTATTTTACAGCACAATAACCTCATGCAGCGCCTCTGACCAGAACCGTTACAGATTTCATAACATGCAGGCTCCTTGGACTGTTATTGCACTATGAGACTAATTAAACTCAGAGGTGTGTCGGTGCTTTGGCCTCCGGCTGCAGTGACTTTTACAAAACACCAGGTGTCCCGGTGCTGAAGGGGTCAAGAGGGGAAGGATGAAGGGGTCGAGAGAAGAGGGATGAAGGGGTCGAGGGGAGAGGGATGAAGGGGTCGAGGGGAGAGGGATGAAGGGGTCAAGAGGGGAAGGATGAAGGGGTCAAGAGGGGAAGGATGAAGGGGTCCAGGGGAGAGGGATGAGGGGGTCAAGAGAAGAGGGATGAAGGGGTCCAGGGGAGAGGGATGAAGGGGTCCAGGGGAGAGGGATGAAGGGGTCCAGGGGAGAGGGATGAAGGGGTCCAGGGGAGAGGGATGAAGGGGTCCAGGGGAGAGGGATGAGGGGGTCAAGAGAAGAGGGATGAAGGGGTCCAGGGGAGAGGGATGAAGGGGTCAAGAGGGGAAGGATGAAGGGGTCGAGAGAAGAGGGATGAAGGGGTCGAGGGGAGAGGGATGAAGGGGTCAAGAGGGGAAGGATGAAGGGGTCGAGAGAAGAGGGATGAAGGGGTCGAGGGGAGAGGGATGAAGGGGTCGAGCTCCGGTCCATAAAGTCAACATGGAGCAGGAAGAAAACAGGATCACCTGCAGCTCAGAGGGGATCTACCCTGAGCCTGAACTCACCTGGTCCACCAGCCCTCCGTCCGACGTGGCCTTCAAGAACACAACCAGAGTCCAGCAGACTGAACAGCAGCTCTACAACATCTACAGCTCTCTGATACTTTCAGACAGGGTTACTGATCTGGTCTACAGCTGCACCGTCAGCACTCGCAGGAACAGGAGGAGAGCCACTTTGAGGGAACTGAGTGAGTATTACGTCTAATCTGTCAACTAAACCAAGAGACCAGGTTGGTGTTTGTACTGATATAAAAAGATTTCTGCAACAACAAACTACTGTAAGAAGAGATTTGATCCATTTATTAATGTTTTGTTTTCTATTACTCCAGCCTCTCTCAGTGTTTCCAGCTCTGACACAACAATCCCCTGCTCTGCCTCAAACACTTCCCTTCTGAACTTCAGCCTCGTCTGGAGATTCAACCACAGTCAGATCATCCTGCGGACCAGGACCAGCGTCCCCTACACAGTCTCAGAGGAGTGGAGGCAGCAGGTGAAGGGTGTGTCTGAGTCAGGCAGCCTCACACTACAAGACTTGTCTTTGAAACAGGAGGGATATACACCTGTGAACTCAGAGATGATGAGGAGACAAACATAACTAACACCCTGCTGACGATAGAGGAAGGTAAGTTTAGCGGCATAAATTTAGCAGCGTCTTTATAGGCAAAATATCATTCAAAGGTCAAAGAGGCAGTTTATCTGTTAAAGAGCCCTATTGTTGTTTCACATGGACACACATGCTTCTATACATACTACAGCCTGGGTCACACGCAGGTGAAAACATAATGGTGACCTCCTGCCCGCAAATAGAGCAGCTTTGTTTTGGCTGAACAGAATGAAAAAGTCAAAAGTGGGACAGGATGGGAAATACAGTGCAGACATACAGAGAGGGCACAAAACAAGCGTTAAGTTTGAGTTAAGTGGGAGATACATCAGGCTACTACGTTACCACAGTACCATATGTGATCTTGATATAATATGGAGGGTCACACGGCTTCTATTCAATTCAATTCAATTCAATTTTATTTATATAGCTCAAATCACAACAACAGTTATCTCACAGCGCTTTTCATAAAGAGCAGGTCTAGACCGTACTCTAAAGTTATTTACAGAAGCCCAACAATTGCATCCATTGCATAAGGCTTCTACCTTATCAGTACTTGTAACTTCCTTTTAACTAACCCAACTGGACATAGGCCTGCACTGCAGCCAAATGACACTTTGCTAAGCCACGTCAGCCTCAGTTAATGTTGCTAAGTCCAACAAATTAAATTTGTTCCACTTCTGGTCTTCCCGGGTCAGATTTGACGTCAATTAATCACACTATTGTGCTTCCCAGCAGATGCGCAGACATGTGAGCACACCTGCTCATGGTTCAAAAAAAAGAAAGAAAGAGGAAGCTGCTCTGCACGGCTGACTGCGTCCCCTCTGCTGGACGGCAGCAGCGTGACAGAAAGTAAGCAGCACGGCTATGGAATGGTGCCTTGGGTGGAGGCATGCTCCACCTCATCATTCTCCCATCCCATTCTCCATCGAGTGGACGACATCCGCTTTGGTGGGCAAGGCCTACATGGCAGCGGATCAAGCTGGTGCAAGCCTGCACACTATGGCCATCTTGCAGGCGTACCAGGCCTGCAAGATGAAAGACTGTGACCTAGGGGGAGGTTTCTCCGAGGAGGACCTGACTGAGCTCCGTAGAGCTAGTTTAGTTTAGTTCAGTACATGATTTGGTGCTCTTTACCAATGCACCTGATACACTTGGTACAGGTGGTGGAAGACCTCTTTTTTAGGCCTGTGCACAACCAGCACACACCTCTCCTTCTGGTCGGTGGTTTACAAACATACTTACCTCAAACAAACACATGAAATCAGTGAGAATAGACAAAGTCTGGAATCAATTCATTTAATAATAAAAGCATCCAATCACATACCTTGTCAAGATTGTCCACGCCACCCTTGCAGCAATTGTAGTCAACCATGATTTGTGGTTTCTGCTTCTCATCCTGATGTAGAGCTGGCTCCCGGTGTTTGGTGCTCAGAAGGAGGACATTTCTTCACCACGGCAGGATGTAGCTCACTGCTGTGGTGGAGGTTGTGAATGCAATCAGATCTGAGGAGACAGCTCTCCCCTTTGTCTGTTTTAGGGGAAGCTCAGGCTTGTTTGTGGGTAGGAAGTAAGTGTGAGCCCCTTGAGCCCCTCAGTCAGGTCCAGGGATGACTCGCTTTCCCTGGTCCACTTCCAGAGCTCCATTAGTGGCTTTTCCAGTACATATCTGGCATATTATGTGGCAACGTCTGCTCTGACCCAGATTGTCAGCCAGTTCTTTGCTGGCTTGCTGGGAATGTCGGAAATTGCAGAAGCCTCTGAAGGGTACGAGCTGCTCATCAACTCTGATGTCGTCCCCTGGACGGAACAGGAGTGGGAGGCGCTGTGTCCATCCTTCCACATATTCCAGAAAGCAGAAAGCTTGTCCTCTGTGTGGTGAGAAGGACGGGTGAGCTGGTCATCGAATCTGAGGCTTCGCTTATCTTTTGAAATAGTTTGTAGGACATAGCGCTGAAGACTAGTCTCCCACTGGTCATCGCACAGGCTGCGGGTAGATTCCCATTTGGACCGGCACATACCTGTCAGGATGTGCATCCACATCACTTCATCCTGACACTAAACGCTTTCCGTGTAAGTTTATCATTTCCTAAATCAGCTGAAACATCTCAGTGAAGGAAAGGTCAAAAGAGGATGCCACATCATGGATTCTTGATATAGCTTATGGGCCCTAACTAGACCAGACTAGAGATGCAACGATGATAGATTTTGTTGGTACAATCAGAGGAATAATCGCAGCAGTTATTATTATTAATATAACACGAACATTAACCTTATTTATTCTAAAGGGGAAATTGTTATTAAGGAGGGAATAAACTGAACCGTTATCTTTATCTACTCTCATCCATACATATACGCTTTTAGTGGAAATGATGATTGAGAACATCTCTCATGCAGTGTTACTAATAACTGAAATGAAGGTAATTGGAAGTCCTGGAAATGTATAAGCTCCTGATGTTATGTGAGTGTTTTACATCTGGCAACATTTTCTCAACAGACAGGAGAAGGCAACAGGATGTAATGTTAAAAGTTCGATGACTGAAGGTCTTGAAAGGACGTTCTTTCATAAAGGCCCTTTCAGAAAAGACGTGATTTGCATTGTACTGGAAGCTTACTTCAGCGTAAAAGTTCAACTACTTTGACAGGGTAGTGCATGCTAACTTGCCTAGCGATGCGGTGTGTGTTGCTTCGATGCAGCAACAAACTGCCGATGGCGTAGCACAAGTCATTGAAAATAATGGGCCTCATAGTGCAGCGGTGCTGTCGCTGCACTGGGTATGAAAGGTTGCAGCTTTGTTTACGTTGCACTGAAAGCTCGACTCTCACCGCCATGGCATCAATGTTACATTTAATTTCCTACCAACTTGGCAGGTTATTTAGCCCAGTTATTATGTATTTCCTTTACTAGGGCGTGCAAAGCAGGTTGGAGATCCCGCAGGTGCTTCATCAAATTTGATGTTAGGTATTCGCCCCTTTAGCAGCAACCTTTTAACAGCAAGTTCTTGAACAGGAGATCCGTCATCTTCAGTAACGGTGTACCCGCAATTCGCTGCATCCCTAGACCAGAATTGCCATTTCTGTGTTCTGTCCACTCACTGTCAGGATGTGCCGAATCTTTGGGTAGCAGTTCTACAAGGAATTCTGGGAAACACTTACACCCACATTTTAAAAGATAGAAATGCAACTGAGAGGGAGTTGAATTTTGCCCCCAACAATGAACTCTGCCAATATAAGTCTGCTCCTGAAACCAGACAATGATCCCACACTCCCATCCAGTTATCGCCAAATATCACTTGTTAACACACATCTTAAAATCATCTGCAAAGCCTTGCCCAAAATTTATTACATTTATAGGTGGAAGGTTCATTTTTTTATTACAGGATTTATTACAGGAAGACACTCCACTAGCAATACACATAGGGCACTTAATGTAATAGACTATGCCACTATTCAAAACCTGGAAACTACAGTTGTGTCTTTGCATGCATAGAAAGCATTTGAGAGAGTAAATTGGAAATTTCTATTTACGTCTTTACATAAATTTGGATTAGCACATTCCTTCATAGACTGGATTAAAACATTATACAGTTCCCAAGCGCTTCCGTCAGGTCAAGTGATCATACTTCTCCAAGTTTCAGTCCTCAGAGGGGCACCAGGCAGGGTTACACGCTGTCTCCCTCGCCTCCCTCCTTTTTTTAAAGAACCATTAGCAGCTGCCATTAGTCAAAATAAAAAATATTAGAAGGAATTCAAACAGGAAATGAAAACAGAAAAAAACTACACAAGATAAGCCTTTATGCTGATGATGTAATACTTTCCTCCCAAAATTCTCTGCTGCATATTGACCAATCAGCTCTCTGGAAAATGACATCACCATCTGTAGGAAATCCCACAGACTGTTTTAGCCAATAGGCTGCTTTATGTTTGCAGTGGTGATGTGGAGAAACTCTTGACTATGGCGATCCTACAGAGACTGATTAAAAGCTTCAGGCTAATGTTGCCTACAGGTTTTACAGTACAGCAGGATCAGCCTACTTACTGCCTTTAAATGTCTTTAATATTTTTTATTTGCTCCCAGTCCGTTTCACACAGCCTGACAAAGCTGTTAACATAAATGGATTTTATTTTTTCTTATGTGAGGCTGAATATGATGAGCAGTTTGGTATTGAAATACTAAATTTTAATATGAACGTAGGCTGTTTATTTAGGTTAGTATAGCTTTCTAAGGACGACTAAAGAGACTGTAGTCATGTTCCGTTCCCACCTATTAGCTAGCAGCCTAAATGTTCAGATTCAGTCTTTCAGACCATTTTATGGCATGAAGGGATTTTTCCGTTTCATTGCTTTATGAAGTTAATTTAGAACAATGTTTGAAACACTTTTGAGTGTGTTAAATAAATTAATCTCATTTTTGAAGTGGCAACAAGTTTTTTTTTTAAAGTGAGGAGAAGCGGTCCGAGTCTTTTTTAATGTGGAAATGCTGACACACAGCCGAGCTGAAAGAATAAGGCTGATATTTTTTATCAACGCATTATTATAGACTTCACCTGTTCATTTAGACATTCACACTGTCTGCGATTTTCTGTCTCCCTGCATGTTGTCAGTTTCAGCCGTGCTACTGTCAGTATTTCTGTAGTGTTACAGTTTAATCCTCGATCGTAAAATATGACGCTCTGCTGACAGTGGACCTGTTCATGTCTGTTTGGTCATATGCTGCTGACACCGCCTCCTTTATGTGAACGTGCTCCCGGCTGGATCGGGAAACCCTTGGTTAATTTACTGATTCGATGCCCAGCTTCGTGGTGCCGCTTATCCCAATCGGGATTGTTAGGGTTAGTGAGGCCAGATAATGAAAACATATCCTGGGTTTGTTTCAACTTGCTTCGTGGTGCAGGACCCATGGTATGTGTGTGTTGTGTGTGAGTGGTAAGAGGGAGAAAGAGAGAGGGGGGGTTGTTGTGTGTAGCTTAATTTGTAATATTATTTTAAATAATTTATTTATACCACAACTACCTTTATTTTTTTAAATACAGCAAGAAAGTGTCAGACACTCGTGAAGTAAAAAAAAAACTGGTTAGAGCAGCTGACAGTTTAAAAAAAATCTCCGATGACCGAGCGGAGGGAGAGAGAGAGTGTGTGCACAGTCAGCTACGCCAATGAGGATTTTTTTCAATCCGAGTACAGATATTGACTCGTATTACTCGTATAATACTCGTACTCTGAAAAAATGCTTTATCCGTACCGGATACTCGTTTCAGCCGAGTATCCGGCTCAACCCTAGTAGCCATGTCAGTCTAGATGACACTAGAGCTGAACGGCTGGTCCTCTGGCTGCTGACGGACTGGTCCTGTGGCTCGTCTTCGTTTTGGAACTAGGTGATGCTCAATCTCATCCTCTTCTTCAAAGTCACTGTCAGACTATGAATTGTAAGAAATGTGATCTTCACATTCTGAAACCTCTTCTTGTACATCATCATCACACACACACACACACACACACACACACACACAACACACACACTCTGACAGGAGGTGGACAGAGTAAAGGTACACAGGACCTACAGTTTCCACACTTTATTAGCCCGGATCCAGTGGACCCGGACATCCTGTGATATGTAAATGTGTAGGGGTGTACAGTGTGTTTTTATTGAAAATGCGTTCTGATATATATTCTTCACAGAAAATGAGCCGAGGCCAATGAGTCTGAGTTTGAAAAAATAAATAATCGTTATAATTTTTCTTTTGATAAAAAATGAAAAGCGGGTCCAACAGACCGAACACCATAAAGGGTTAAGCAAATAACTCAGTCATTTGCTTAATCCCTCACCAGCAATATACAATTTCCACACACATTGTAATGTTGTCTCAGTGTAGTTTCAGTGATGTTTGCTATCTGGGTGTGGCTGCAAGTGTTTTATATTATATATATTTATATTCCCAAGAAAACAGTCTATTTGATCCGGATAGTCTAATGGCATGTGGATACAGTTCAGTCATTTAAAAATATTTTCAGTTATGATGTTAAGGTAAAATAATTTCTTTAATTTTTCAAAACTTTATCAGAATGCAACATCGCATTAACATAAAGATGGTCTTAACATTGTGTAGGACATTTGAGCGATAATAAGGTTATGTTTTTTTTCCTTTGTACCTCTCAGAGGAAAATATTATAGCATACTTTTAAGTACACCATGTTTATCTGACATCTTTAATGAAAAGCCACGCAAAACAAATTTTACAGCTTTGCCCAGTACAGCACCCATTAAGTCCGACTGACATTTCACCATATTAGCAACTGAAAGTTATAACTTTATGTGTTTGTTTGTAGGTTGTCTGTTTTAGATTCCCTGACTCAGCAAATGGGACAGGAGTCGTTGCCTTGTCCAGGAATCATAAATATGGCTTACTAT